>BPTQ01000005.1:345981672-346143914 GCA_019973895.1 Chrysanthemum seticuspe | reverse complement strand
AAATTTCATTTTTCCAGGTTTATTTTATATTTTCTAGAATTTAAGTGTATTTTAAATAGTAATTGATTAGTAATAAATATATAAAAAGTGTAAAAAATATATTTTTAGTTTTAAAATTAGTTTTATAATATTTTAGATTTTTCTCAATCATGATTTTATTTTTCTAGCCTTATTTTGTATTTTCTTCTATTTTAGGTTATTTTTAAATAGTTAAAATAGTTTTTAATTAATAATAATTAAATAAATAGTTGTAAAAATAATTTTCTTTTTCTAATAATTTTCTTTTATTTTTAGGATTTCAAAAATGTCATTTTCATATTTTTAGGTTTTTTATTTCTTAGATTTCACTTTTTATTTTGTACGTTTACGTAGTTTTTAAAACGTACGTGTTTTAGTTTCTTTTATCTGATTGTTGTGCTTTTCAATTCTGTATTCCAAATACATTCCAATCAATCAGTAGTGTAATTTCCAATCCAAATCTTTACTGATCACTATCCTTAGTGATCATTCTATCATCTGATCAAGTGTTTACACACCATTGAGTCTCCGTGGGACTTAACGACCCGGGAATTCATTATATTCTCTGATCTTCATTGTATTGGTTTCTGAGCAGTTTTAAGTTTATTACGGTTAGCCATTCACAAGTGGCTAGCTTGTGTGATTAAGCTTGACGGTTTAGAACCAATCATTCTCCAAGGCTGAGGAATGTTCTTTAGATCCACATGAGAATGCTTATTAATAACCCCTGAAGCTTCGTCATACCCAATATCAATCAAAAATTGCAGAACAATCTCTTCAGTAGGTGCAGCAGAGTATTCAGTTGGTATGATGTCATGAATGAGGAGAACGGCTCTTAAATCTGCAGGAGTGATGGTGATTTGCTTGTGATTGAGTGTCACCGTCACAGCGTATTGACCTTTGATCTGTTGCATTTTATTCCAGAACTGCTGAATGTAGATCTCCGGTACTGTGGCAGAATTGGTGAGCATGTTCTGATAAGGATGGTTCTTCAGAATGTCAACAGCAATGAGACAAGAAGATTCTTAGCAGGTGAGGGTTTCAAAATCAACACGAAGGTTTTTCTTTCCAATCTTCATCGGATAGCCATGAGGGAAGATATCAGCAACGGTGAGAACATTTGGTGCATCCACATTCATTTGAGCGTCCATATCGTGATATGAATTAAATTTAGCCAAAAGAACCAACATATTGAAAGACATTATGTTAGTCAACAGATGGTTTTATTGTCTAACAAATGAATGTGCTATGTCGATGATTTTTACGAGTCCAAAGTCACTTGTTTGTCTGATAGTCCAATGACGTCGTGATAAGTTTCGTGAGTTAGTTAACTTTAAGTTTTAAAGTTTATGTTATCACTTATTTTTTCACAACATATCAAACGTTTAAGCTTATTAGTGACATTATTGGTTTCGTGACATTATGATTTATTCATTTACAAGTTTGCACGCGTGACAATTCATAATTAAGGTTAAACAAGGCTTAGGCGTAAAAATGGCAAGCTTATGCGTAAACAGAAGAGGTATACGCGTAAACGCAAGCTTATGCGTAGGATCCTGACTTACACGTAAGATATATTACGCGTAGGAAAAGGGGACCTTATGCGTAGAGCTTACGCGTAAGCATATATAAACCTTACACGTAAGGCTTACTCATAAGAGTAGACCTTATGCGTAGATGTCACTGTTTACGCATATCCTTCACAGGATACGCGTAGTCCCTTATGTAGAACCTTACGCGTAAACGCTACGCGTAAGATTTCTCTTACGCATAACATGCTACGCGTAAGGTGATCCTTATGCGTAGATGTCTAACAACCTTGATTCTGATTTTTACGTGTAGCAAACCTGAAATAACATCATCATAGCATCAATATTAATGCACACATTTACTCTATAACAGATCATGGCATGAATACTTATCGAACAGTTTACGCGTAAACATACTTATGCGTAGACCTAAACCCTAAAGTTCAAAGATTACGCGTAAGATATCTAGCCATAGGATTTGCACCATAGTTTTTCTGGGAAGTCTAGAAAGCATATAGAGTTGTTTTATCCAAGTTTTAACATTAAACTTGCTATAGATCAAAAATTCCCAAACCGTATGAACATAAACCCTAAATTCCAATTGATGAATCATTAGTGTTTCTGGGTAGTTTCTGGGCTGAGATATGATCAATTCAACTTGAAAACAACCTTATACAACAATCTTTAACACCAAAAACGTTCTCATTTGAAAATACCCAAACTTCACGCATAAACCTTAATTCCCAAAATCAATCAAATCATGTATCTGGGTGTGATTAAGTGATGAAAATATAATCATTGATGTTGAGAAAACGTTTTGACACAGTCATTTCAACCACAAACACACAAACTTGATTGTGTGTTCATACGCTTATGCGTAGAACACAAAAATCATTATATCTCAAATTTTAACCGTTGGATTTATGAAAAATTCAAAACCATTGTTTAAAAACTTGTTATAAAAACAGAATAACTTACAGATTGATGATTAAGTAACTGGATTTGAAGAACGATTTTTATGCGTGGGATTTAGGTTGGTGAATAATAAATGAAGTGAAGTAATTAGGTGGAGGTGTTTTTGTTTAAAATAACTTTAAGCTTTTGACACATTCAGTCCCTCCACCTCTACCATTTTCATCCAATGCCTTTAACTTCCATTTTGGTTACCAAACGAAGAATATTTGGAAATAACTTTGACGACACTCCCCCTCGACTTAAGAAATAATGAAGGTTTATAAATTTTAGTCCGAGGAGTGTCAGTAAACTAGAAATGTGAATACCATTATTAAAGAAACAACCGAGATAAGGTAACATGCAAGTACACGGTTATTTTCAAACAGATAAGAATTTATTTTCTCCCCCTCAACACTTGATCAGAAAAATACTGAATTTTGAAAGATTTGAGTGTTGACGGAAGAAATGTACTTGCCATGTTAAAAGAAAACAAGATAGAAGAGTATTTTTGTTGTTTTATCTGATTTTATATTTTTGTATTTTGTTTTTGAAAAAAATATTTACAAAAGAGGTTTGGTGTTTGACTGGTTTTTAAGAATGTTTTAAGAGTTCATCCAGTTCCTCTTGAGTCAAACACCGTATACCAATCCGGTGAACCAACTCATTAAACCTAGCAGGAGCTAAGGCTTTGGTGAGTAGATCTGCCAGTTGGTATTCTGTACCCACGAAGTATAATTCAACTGTACCCTGTTCCACGTGGTCCTTGATGAAATGATATCGAAGATCGATGTGCTTTGACTTTGAGTGTTGAACTGAGTTGCACGAGATCGCAATAGCACTTCGATTGTCGCAGTACATCGGGATTCTGTCAAATACGTAACCATAGTCTTTGAGTTGTGTTCTCATCCAAATGACTTGAGCACAACACGCCGACATGGCTACATATTCTGCTTCGGTTGAGGACAGCGATGTACAATCCTGCTTTTTCGATTGCCATGACACCAGTTTGTCACCAAGAAATTGTAAATCTCCTGAAGTACTTTTCCGTGAATCTAAGCATCCTGCGTGGTCAGCGTCTGAAAAAGCTATTAGTTCAAAACCAGAATCCTTCGGATACCAGATCCCCAAATTAATGGTTCCCTTGATGTATCGGAGGATTCCCTTAGCCTCAGAGAGGTGGGTTTCAGTTGGTAGCGACTGATAACGGGAGCATAGATATACGGCAAAAACTATATCAGGTCTGCTAGCTGTTAGATACATGAGAGACCCAATGATACTACGGTATTTTGCAGGGTCTACCAATTTCCCATGTAAATCAGCGTCTAGCTTCTTGGTATGAGCCATTGGTGTGGCATAGGTGTCACAGGTTTGCATTCCAAATTTGTTAAGAATTTTAAGGGCATATTTGGACTGACTCAAGAAAATACCACGGGTTGATTGATGAACTTGCAGTCCTAGAAAGAACGTAAGTTCACCCATCATGGACATTTCAAAATGTTTCTTCATTAGCTTTGCAAAAGTGATTGAGTACTTTTTATGTGTTGACCCAAAAATGATGTCATCCACATAAATTTGAACAATTAAAATATGTGTCCCGTGATATTGTATGAAAAGAGTCGAGTCGACCGAACCTTTGGTGAAATTATTAGCAATGAGAAAGGATGATAACTTATCGTACCACGCCCGAGGAGCTTGTTTGAGACCATATAGAGCTTTGTTTAGTTTGTAGACATGGTTCGGGAACTCGGGATCAACGAATCCTTCTGGCTGGCTGACATAAACCGTTTCTTTCAGTTGACCATTCAGAAAAGCAGTTTTGACATCCATCTGAAAGACCGTTATATTCATATGAGCTGCGAATGATTCTTCAAAGTCAATACCCTCTTCCTGACGATAACCCTTAGCCACCAGACGTGACTTATTTCTGATTACGTTTCCTTCAGCATCCAATTTGTTTTTCCAAATCCATTTGAGACCAATGACGTAGACCCCTGTTGGTCTTTCAACCAGTTCCCATACTTCAAGACATTTGAATTGGTTGAGTTCTTCTTGCATGGATTCAATCCAGTTGTCTTTTTTCATTGCGTCCTTAATGTTCTTAGGTTCAGATTGGCAGATAGTGAGAGCATAAATGCAATGTTCACCATCTGTGTAAAGACGTTGTCTTGTGACGACTGGTTGATTTTGGGTTGCCAATAATATTCTCAATAGGATGGTCTTTTGTCCATCGATGTGTAGAGGGTTGACGTTGGTATACATTGTGCAGATTTTGAGGATTCAAATGGCTTGTAGATGATTCCGCAACATCAGGTGCAGCAGAATCATTAGCAAACGGGTTAAAGAACGCATTTGGATCAAAACCTGCAGGTGGGGGTACTTCATTGTTTAGAACATCATCAGCTGGATCAGCATCATTGGAAGCAGTTTGTTCAACTGTTGTTGTAGAGTCAACTGGTGGTGCTTTTTCAACAGTAGTTGTTGTAGCAGGTGTATCAAGTATAAGAGTAGTATCAGGTTGAGCAGCGGAAACATTGGATACACCTGAAGCACGTTCATCAATATCGTCACTGAACAGTGGAGCAAATAGCCTTTCCATTTGTTGACGAGTAAGCTGGGGGCTTGATTCAACTGATGATGGGGTTTGAGGGAAGTTTAAGCGGTTGTGACCGGGTTCCAAGCTGTTATGCTCAGAAGCCATTTCTGTAAGTTCATCAAAATGAGCATGAATCGTTTCCATAACCTGCTTAGTACGACGATTCTAGATCCGGTAACCTTTAGAGTTCTCACAATATCCAATAAAGACTCCAATGTCAGCTTTGGCTTTGAGCTTTCCAAAGTCATCACGATCATTATTCGGATAGCAGAGGGATCCAAATACATGAAAGTGTTTAAGATTCGGTTTTCGGTTATGGAGAAGCTCAAATGGTGTTTTGTTGTAGCGTTTTGTAATCATTTAGCGGTTCTGAGTGTAGCATGCAGTTGAGACAGCTTCAGTCCACAAGTAATCTGGAAGTTTAGCATTGATTAACATCGTTCTGGCAGCTTCCACTAACGTACGGTTTCGTCTTTCAACAACTCCGTTTTGTTCTGGTGTGCGGGCAATAGATGTTTGATGCTCAATTCCCACTTTCTCATAATATTCCCGAAGAGTTTGATTTACAAATTCAGTTCCTTTGTCTGTTCGAATTTGTCTGACGGTGTTGCGAAGCTGAATTTGAATTTTCGTGAGAAAGGTGATGATCATTTGTGGAACCTGATCTTTACTTCGAAGGAAATAAACCCAAGTCCATCTTGAGTAATCATCTACAATTACCAAGATGTAGCGTTTGCCATTAATCATTTGCACGCGCATCGGGCCACACAAATCCATGTAAAGAAGATGAAGCACATGCTGAGTGTTGTGTTCCACCTTTGAAGGAAGTGAGCACAAGTGCTTTTTCCTTGTTCACAAGCTGAGCATAGGTGATCTTTAGAATACCAGAATCACGAGAGACCTTCAACAAGTTTGTGTCGAGCAAGATTGGTTATGGTTTGAAAGTTTAAATGTGAGAGACGACGGTGCTATAGCCAAAATTTTGTAGATGTAGCCTTTGAGAGTAGGCAAATGGGAGATGAAGCGATCATGTCTTGCATGGAGATAGTGTAAAGACTGGATGAACGTTGGCCAGACATAATATCATTTCCTTGTAGATCACGAATGAAACAAGTTTTCTCCCTGAAAGCGACTTCCAAATCTCCATCACAAAATTGACCAACAGAAAAGAGATTCTGACCGAGGCCTTCCACATAATAAACCCTGCTAATTTCGATGTTGCCAATGATGTAATCTTCGTAGCCCATGATAGCTGCGAAGTGATCATTCCCGAATCTGACAGTGCCAATGAACTTTGCAACAAAGTTTGATAACAGTTTGAGATTGCCTGTCGTGTGTCGGGAACATCCGCTATCAACAATCCAAAGGATGATCTGTATCACCTGCATTACACACAGACGACACAGATGGAATAGAAGTAGATGTGGAACCCGATGAGTTAGAGGGTTCCTCAGCAGTTATAGTAGAAATACACACATCAATGATTTTAGGCATCCATTTAAATCCTAGTGTATTATGTATCCATTTCTGCCATCTCCAACTAGTCTTAGCTTTAGTCTTAGTGAATGCACTAGGTGGTACTACATTCCTTGGAGGTGATACAGGAGCTACAGGGATATCAAATTGTTTCTTAGAATCTAAAGAGGGCGGTTTACCAAGCACAAACTTAGAAGCAGTAGTGGGCCTAGAGGTATTCCAAATCTTAGGATTCCGTAAACGAGACAAGATAGCCTTAGCAACACACTTATCATGACAATCAGAACGCATACTTTTACGACAAATAACACAAGAAGCATCAGACTTAATATCAAAAGTACTTAAAGGTTCAGCATTAGTTACAACACTTTTTCCATTACATTTTCTAGACGCAATATCTAAAGTGGGTGCAACTGAAGTCTTATTCAAAGTCCTACGGTGTTCTTCTACTTCAACATTCTTTATTTGTCTTTTCTTAGGTCGCAACTTCCTATTCTTCCTTGTATTGCTCCTAGGCTGTGAAGTGCGGACGTTTGGAAAAGAGGCAACTATTCCTGTTTCAGTAGAGGGAAGCACATTAGTAACTTGTGTTTTGTCAGTAGACATTCTGGGTTCATGTTTACTAAGTGTTACAGGTGCAATTCTCTTAATGATGCTAGGCTGAACTTGTTCATACTTTCCTAACATTTCTCTTAACTGAAAGATAGTGTGAATCAGATCTTGATTGTCAGACCGAAGATTTCCAGCAAAATGCATAACTTCTTTAGTGTGTGCAAGATAATGATCAAGTTCGTTAGATGCTTCATCACGAGTCTGTTTGAGTAAATCAAATATGACACCATATTCCTTTTTAACTTTTGCAAGTTCTTGTTCATATTTTGAGATTTGACATTTAAAAGACATGTTTGATCATCCAGTTGCTCAATTTTTGGATCAGAAGATTTTTCACGCAACTGGGAGATTTTGTTTTGATAAGCAAGTTGTTGATCGTGAATATCTTTTTGACACCAATTAAGACGACGTTTTGCATTAGAAAGCTCGTTTGACAATCGTTCATTATCAACTTTTAAAGACTCGATCTGAAGCACATTATCAGTGTTTTCAACAATAACAACAGGATCAACAGTATCAGCAGAGATATGATCATATGTATATGCAACAGATTGTAATAACACAAGATTATTGATATCAACACAGATAACATTCTCCAAGAGTCGATCAACATCTTTTTGCAACAATTTCTTTTTACGTTTAGTATTTGAAATCGATGTTTCTGTTTTCTTGAAAACTGTTTTCATGAGACCAATTTCCTTGTGAAAATCCCTTTCTCAATATAGTGCACAGTTTTTCAAATTTTTGACATGGGGTAAAATTCTTTTCTGAAAAATGTCTCTTTGTTCTTGTGCCAATGGCGAGTGAAAATGTTCAACTTTTATTTTAGAATGAAATTCAATCTCATGTTCCAAAAGTTTGATGTCAGATAAAAAAGTGTCAAAATATTTGATAACACGACAGCTTTCGGCTTTAGTTTTTACTTCACTGAGTGAAGGTAAAGGACCATTAATTTGTGCACCATTGTGTTGGGGACTAACTTCAGAAACTGGTGTGACAACCAAAGGTGTGTTAGAAGTATCTTGTTGTGTGACAAAAGTAACGGCTTTCGAATAGTTATATGGTTTGTTATAAACGACATTTTCCATTTTTGACCGACTCTCGTCATCTGCATCTAATTCTTCCATGCGATTATATTCCACAACAGTCATAATTGAATCATCAATTCTATGTTCTGCACTGTAAACTTCAGGATTTGGTTTGAATGCTCTGTTTGAAAACTTGGGTTTGTAATCAGCAAGAATCGGACCATATCCATTTGGATTTGGTTTAAAAGTAAACTTTTGAATAGTTGTGATTGACTCACCATGTTTATAAACGACATTTCAAAACTCTTTGATTTTGTGTTGTAAGTCGACAATTTCTTCCAAATAGTTATCTATTCATTTCGTGGAATGTTGTTTGTACTCAGAGAACTGTTGTTGACAATTTAACAACTCAGTCTTGGCTTTTTGAGTTTCCAAAGTAAGAGTGTTAAGTTGTTGTTTATGTTCATGTTTTATTTGTTCTATTTGAGACAACAAGGCATTCTTCGATGCGGCTAGATCACGTATCTCTCGTTCTAAAGATTTTTCGTTTTGATAAGATTTAGTAAAAGCGACTTCAAAACCTTTTTCACATTTTTCTTGAGTTTTAAAAACTTCGAGTTGTCGAATTAAGCAATCGTTATCCCTGGTTAACAGTGCATTTTGAGCTTTTAATTTCGTGCAAATTTCCAATCGAGAATTTTGGTCTTTAATTAAGGTCAGGAGCTCAGTTTCTCTGTTAGACAAAAGCTCATCTTGTTCAACGTAAGTCTCAACATGATCATTATTTAGATCCTCAAATAAAACCACGGAGTCAATTTGATTATCAATATTAACAATAAGGTCATCTTGATCATCAAATATAACTACGGGATCTATTTGATAATCATCGGAATGAGATGTGGAAGACTCATGTTGAACACTCTGATCCTTGTCAGATGGAGAAAGTGGCGGAGATATCAGATTATTGATGATAATTGTTTGTTCAGGTACCTGAGACAAGCCGTCAGTGTCATACACTGGGCCTGTATCACTCATGTGTAGAGCTTGCATTTGTGCCATTAACATTACTGCTGCATTAGCTTGCAAGTTCTCCATATCATCATCTGAGTCAGCATCTGCCATAAAGCTCTGTTCCTTGTTGGAGAGAGTTCCACCAGCTTCATCCTTAAGAGCCAAGAGCATAGCCTCTTTGAAATAAGCATTGCCTCTTGTCCTCGGCTTAGGACATACATTAGCCAGATGACCCTTCTCGTTACATTTATAGAAACGAAGACCATTAACCCCAGTCCGAGCATTCCCCTGTTCAACCACTTGAGCCCTTTGTTGCTGTGGAACACCCATGTTATTCCTTCCCATAGCATCGAACCCTTGGCCACCTCCCATCTGATGACCATAACCACGATTTTGAACTTCAACGCGTCCATTGTTCACAACAGCCTGATTCCTTGTATTAGATGAAGAACGAATGTGATTGTTAGATTTGTTTGTATACCGGCCGAATGCTTTGGCAATCATAACAAATCCTTGTTGCAATTCATCGAAGGCATCGGAGTCCTCATCAGCTTCACTGTAAAGTGCTTGAGCAGTGTTGTTGTTATATGGAACCAATTGAGTTTGTTGCTGTGACGGATCATAAGGTGTGATGGTTGCAGTTTGTTGAGGAGCGGGTTGAGGAGCTGTTTGAGGAGTAACACTAGTTTGAGTCCACAAAGCAAGTTGTTGATTGTCTAGAAGTGAAGGTGAAACAGTTTGGCCACGGATAATCCTTTCCTTATTAACTTCTTTTTGATGAGGCTTCAAATAATCATACAACAATCCGTAGGTAGCATGATGCATATTCTTCGCTTGACGGAGGAAAATGACATACTTTTCCCATTCAGGACCAAGACTACTTAGGAACTTAGTGTTGACTGCAATTCGAGGCATGATTATGTTGTGTTTGTCCAAATCATTAATGATGTCTGAAAAGCGATGGTGATATGACTCTAATGTCTCTCCTGGTTCAATCATGAAGTGTTCATAAGCCAAGTAGATTTTGGATTCCATGTCTTCTTGATTGAGTGTTGTGCCTTCCATAAGAAGATGAATATGTTCCCACATTGCTTTTGCAGTTTTTTGAGCATCAACACTTCGAAGGATTGGATTTGATAGTCCTAAAAGGATGTATTGCATTGCAAGTTCATCGGCTTCATAGTGTAGAAGTTGATCACCAGTGAGGTCTGAAACAGTATGTTAATACAAATAAGCCGTAAGTAAAAACGTTTATTTATATTTTACGATCTTATAATGTTTTGTCGATAACAAAAGTAAGATCATTTTAAGGAAACAAATAAAATACGTAAATGGTTTGAACTAATAGTTTTCTAACACACTTACGCTTTCACATAAAACACTAAAACAAATATAAGTGATTTTATGATTTAGATACATATGTACAACAACTAGTGTTTACATATTGGGTTAAACATATACTTAAACTAAGTATACTAAAATGGGTAAAAACTAAGTGTATGCTAAATTGGGTAAATACAAGTATATACTAAGTGGGTAAATACTAGCAAATGGTTTTTGACCCATGGTTTTATATATACCACTTAACCAAGTTCATTGTATCCTTAAGATACATTGTATCTAGAAAGAAAACCATGGATCAACCCATAACCCATGACCCATGACCCATAACCAAAAATACCCATGGGCAAAGAGGAGCGGACCACGGATCCCTGGCTTTGTGCTAGCCGGATCCCAAGTGGAAGGGATCCGTGGGATCCGGGGAAACAGTAGGATTTTTCCTCTATAAATAGTGAGCCATTTCTTCATTATTTCTCACCCCTTTCCAATACACTTTCTCCTCTGAGTTAAATCTCACTAACCTTTGATCCAAGAGATCTATGTTTGTAGTTTTGTTTATGTGTGATCTTTTAGGTTCCTCTTAAAGGCAAGATCACCACCGTTGAAGTCGAGCAAGCTCAAGTCCATGAGTTGCCATGCTTCGTCATCATCAAGGCTATTGAAGCCCTCTTGTTGATGATCTCTTTCTTTCTTCAAAGAAGTGTAGTGTTGAAGACATTAGTGAAAGATGTCTCAAATATCAAGACGAAGATATTAGTGAAGGGTATCTACCGTCTATAGGATAAGCACTTATGGTAGGTGCTTAGAAGTCAAGACAAGAAGCATTAGTGAAAGGTGCTTAGAAGTCAAGACTTGAAGCATTAGTGAAAGGTGCTTCGAAGTAAAGACACAAGACATTAGTGAAAGGTGTCTTGTAGATCTAGTCAAAGGCATTAGTAAAAGGTGCCTTAGATGTACATTCGATATGGTGTGTTTTCGATGTACTAGATAGACTAGCATTAGATCCAAGGATATTGATGTCCTTGATGATGTTGTAAAGGAGTAGATCTCCTTTGGGATTAGTCGTTGGTGTAGTGTGATAGTAGTTCCTCCATTGCAATGGAACTAGGTGCTTAGCCTAGTACCTAATAAAGGGTAGGCGACGTTGTGAAGGTGTAGTTTACCTAAGGTGTGAAAGAACTCGGTGGTTAGCCTAGCACCGTATAAAGGGTAGGCGACGTTGTGTAGGTGTGGTTCGCCTTGGTGTGAAAGAACTCGGTATTTAGCTTTGTACCGGAAAAAGGTTAAGCGACGTTGTGAAGGCTTCTCCGCCATAAGGAGATTGGTGTAGTGTTTACGAACTCTCGAGTAGGTGACTCGGGGAGTGGAGTAGGGCAAGGAAGGTGTCCTTGTAGCCGAACCACTATAAATACTCGCGTTGTAATTTTGTGCTTCTTACTCTTTATCTTTTCATTACATATCTTATTATGCTTGTTTATCAACATCCAACACACACAACCAAATAGATTGACATAAGTCGATCTAAATAGTTTAAAAGGAAGTTTTAATTGGTAAAACTATTCAACCCCCCCTTCTAGTTTTCCACACAGTAGCAATGTTGGTGACCGCATCTCTTGGTGGATTAGCATCTGGATCTGCGGGTGTGACAGTAGTAGGCATCTGAAATGGACCTTCCATAATGACCTTCTTTAAGAACTTTCCATGTGGCTTCTTTAGATCACAAAACCTAAAGAACCGAATTACCCATTGATCATAATTCCCGGGAGTGAGCATTGGAGGTCTATCAAGTGAGCCAGCCTCATGAATTGATTGTTGGCTACTTAATGCTTCACACATCTTGCCAAACCATGTTGGTTCTTTCATAGTATTCCTGGATGAATGTTGATTGTAGAAGTTTGTGTAAGGTTGTACTTGAAGACTTGGTGGTGGTTGAACCATTTGAGGTTGTGGAATTGCTGCAAGTTGTGGAGTATGTTGTTGATTAAATTGTTGTTGATAAATTGCTTGTTGTTGATTCCATTGTTGATGTTGTGGACTTAGTTGTTGTTGTTGTTGTTGATTATAAGTATAAGGGAAATAGCTAGAGTATGGTGGTTGTGATATGTTGAAAACTTGTGTTGTTAAATGGATCTTTGTAGTCGAATGAACCGTTGTTGATGAAGTATGCTTAGGCGTAGAAATCACAGAAGAGCAAAGTACCACTTAAGCGTAAAAACACTAAAGTTACGCGTAACAATAAGAGTTACGCGTAGGATTAGCTTACGCGTAAGTAAGGATAAAACGCTAAAGTTATGCGTAAAACAAAAGTTAGGCGTAGAAAACTTATGCGTAGGATTACCTTATGCGTAAGACAAAGCTTAGGCGTAAGATAAATCTTATGCGTAACAATTCTACGCGTAAGCTTATGCTTATGCGTAATTTTAGGGTTTTTCCCAAATGATCTTTTACACTCTCACAGTGCAAAAGATATCCAAAGTCGAAGTGTTTTCAGGCTTATCCAAGCAAGAAACTCACTGAGTAAGCCACGAAACTGAAGATCAAAGCAAGGACACGTTACGCGTAGTTTTAGCGTTTTGTTACACGTAGAACTACTCGTAATATGACTTTTGCCCAAAGATGTTTCTAAACCAGATTTTAGTGATGAAGTAACTTCAATATCACCAAAATAACACAAAAATGTGGAACTTGATGATCCAAAGTGTCTAAAACGGTTAGGCGTAGAACGAAACCCTCGTACAAAAACTAGCTTAAAAACAAGTATCCACGCATAAAGCTTGAAACTTTATGCCAAAAACAGATATTTTAACACCTTAAAACATTGAAATTACAAGAATCTTGGATTGAAAAGTGAAAAAATGAGTTTTTAAGCGTGCCAAAGTTTAAAACAACGAACCGTATGTTTTAAGGGTAGGACCAAAAACCCACTTCAAAAACAATACGTTCACCCAACTATTTGGCGATTGATACCACTGTTAGGTCACCATATATGTAACACAAGCATCAAAAGAAGAGATAGAGAAGAGATCGGATGAACAAACCACACAACCACTACGCGTATGAATAAAGAAGAGTTATACGTGAGTAATGAAAGAGTGAATTGAACAACCAACCCTCAAGTGAGGGTTATTACAAGGTATTTATAGGAAGGGGAGCTAGGGCAACACTTCTAGTCCCTTCCTTTCCTTAGTGGACTTGGGCCTAGGCTTATGGGCCTTCTACATAAGCCTAAGCTAATAACTAATATAAAGTCCATAATTAAGCTAACTATTACATATGAATCACTAACACTTGAATTAGGTTTAGGAGTAATTCCAACATCGATTAACTTGTATATGTATATGTATATGTATATATGTTTATAAGCTATCGATATGTATATTAATATGCAATGTGATATTTATGGAATCAAGCACCTTTAGAATTAGAAGTGTAAGCACAAACTACATATTACTTAACTATTTTGTTTGAATACACACATATGACACATGCTATTTTTATATTATATGTGATGTTACAATGCTGAGGATGCTTTAAAGTTGAATTGAAATTGTAATGAATCAAAATATGTGCGACGTACGCACATTTGTTGAGACACTTTATGAATTAAAAATTTTTATATATTCGAAGAGTATGTGGAATTTTAATGTTATTTCATAAGGATTGAAAATCCCCGAATCTCCACGGGGATCCCCAATCCCCATTGGGGATGGGGATGGGGATGTAAAGCAATTCCCCGATGGGAATGGAGAGTGGAAACGGGGATGGGGATGGGAAATACAATCCCCGACATTCCCCGCCCGTTTGCCATATCATGTGAATAATATCTATTTAATAACAATGTGTGTCGATCAAAACACGACTAGAATAGACGAATACTCATACATATAAACTTGTGGTTCTCATGTGACTATTGATGCAACACTTAAGGGTTCAATTAGTAATCACCACGAGAAATGAAAAATATTTTGCTTATTAGCGAAAAATAATAAAAATAAAGGATAAAAAAATCTAAACTATTAAAAGTTGTTTTATCAAAAGTAAATTATTAACGTATATTAATACCATTATAAGGTTGTTACCGTTTCTTTGACGAATCTTAGAGGGGAAGGTGTGGTGAAGAGGGTTTACCTTTTCATTATCGTCACGTCAGTGCCACCTCATCATAACAAACCTCCACAACTAACCACAACTAAACCCCCTCACTCATAACAAACCTCAACCTCTTCATTTGGGGGCCACCACTACATCTTTATTTTTTTTATTTAAATTTCCATATAAACTAAATTCATAAATAAAAATACATTAAACAACACAATAATAAGAAAAATAAACACAATAAGTAAAAAAAACGACACGGAGAAAAAAATACAAAACATACTAATACTACGAAACCTAATCATCTCGTTCGGCAAATTTTCTCATTATCTTTTCCTGCCTCTTTCAAATGATCTCCGCTTTTGCCGGGTCTTCGGCCAAACTGGGATTTAGCATGAGAAACTTCATCTCCTTCATCTCTTGGATAGCAATTTCCTTCTCTCGCCTCGCCTCGTAACAAGCCATTTGAGCGTCGGCTTTTTGAGCAAATTTTTTGGATATATGACCTGAAAAAGTACTTGATTGACTCCCACCGGAGCTCGCAGCGCTCGACGTTGAAGTCGACTTTTGTTTCTTTGCGGCTCGATTCTTTTTACCGCCATCTCTTTCAGGACGAGGTCGTTTTTTCGGGCCGAATATATCCTCGAGACATGTCAATCCGATCTTCGACATCCCACTTCGGGTAATTTTTCAAAATATCCCAACATTTTTCATACACGAACTCTTTCCCATCGTAACGTTGCGCAAAGCTCAGTTTCGCATTCTCGACATGATCGTGGTCATTTTCACCACTTCGACGCTGCAGATGTTTGTAAATAACGTTAAATTTTTGGCAATCACCGTTAATCCTCGACCATTTACCAGTTATCATATTTTTTGTACACTGGTCATCGGTGGTCTGATTATTGAACATGTCCACAATGTCGTTCCAAAAGAAATCTTCTGAACAGTCATTTCCCATGTGTCGATCTTGGGAAATTTCTATCCAACATTGCGCAAGCAACCTTTCTTCAGACTTGCTCCACTTCCTCCTGTCTGCCTGGGCTATGATTTCCACATCTTCGTCGTCTGTGTCCAAATCCACATCTTGTTTTGTTTTTTTGCCTTCGTCTTTTTCCCCTACCTTTGGCCGATTCACGTGATTTTGGTACTTTGAATTGTGAACCGGACGGTTGTGATTCCATTTGCGGAAATTGTGGAGGTTGTAACGGGTTAAAAAACTATGGAGGTTGTGACGTGTTAAAAAACTGTGGAGGTTGTGGCGGGTTAAAAAACTGTGGTGATTGAAATCGGGCGGGGTAACTTGCAAATCCTTGTTGAAACGCATTTTGTTTGTTAAGAAAAGTTTCTTGTGGAGACGGGTTGGAATTTTGCGAGGAGGGGGTAGACGGGTTTGAAGAACCCCCGTGTTGTGGTGGGTTTGAATTTAGTAAGTTTGTGAAATACCCTCCATAATTTGGGTTTTGAGACGTTGTGAGATTTTTTTTTTTTAAATAAAGGGATAGAAAGTTGATGAAGATGAAGGAGATGAAGATGATAAAAATAGTGGCTATGATATGTTATTTATAGAGGTGGTAAGATTTTTTTTAAAAAAAATATTACTTTTTTGCAACGGATATATTTTCGAAACTAAAAGTTTTATCCGTTGCTTTGTCAGAGCTTGAAGCTCGTTGTCACCACGAAGAAGCTGTCGACGGCGAGCCACGGCGGGCTGCCAGGTAGGACGATGGCGAGAGACGATTTTGCCACACCTCCCCTCTTATAAATGAAAAGTTATGAAACTGGGGATGATCTACAAATGAATAAAAATATATATTATGTCATTAGAGTCGTCAAGAAAATTAGAAGGGAAATTTGTCTTTCTGTGATCAAAGATAACACTTATTTTTATTGGGTGAAACTTAAAGATACGTAACATATTTTTTTCAAATAAACAGGTCTACACAGTGTACTTTGTAAATTGTCAAAGATACGAAATATATTTTCAAATAATCTTCGATCTAGCTAATATGACCGGTTAGCAGCAGGTTACCAGGTCACCCTTGATTAAAAGTTACACCGTTGGTCCCCCAAAATGGACCAAATTCGAGCATTTAGTCCTATTTTTGTAACGCTCGTTAAAAAAATCTAAAAAAACTTTTAAATTTTTTTCTTAAAATCTACTTCAAATATTTTTTTTAAATTTATAAATGGATAAATTTTTTATACACTTTTTTTACGTTTTTTATTTCTTTTTTTTATAATCTGGATAAACTCTTTATATTTTTTGAAATATCTTAAAAATTGTAATTTTGTACAAATAAATATAAATTCTGACAGTTTAAAAAAAAACTGGAAAAATCAGGAAAAACTTTTTTAAAAATCAGATTTATTTTTAAATTTGCATAATTTTTATTTTAAAAAAAAATACAATTTTCAAGATTTAAAAAAAAATATAAAATTTTATCCTGATTTTAAAAAAGATTAAAAATCTAACAAAAAAAATTTTAAATCTGTTTTTTTTTTTTTTTTTTTTTTTTGAAAAATCTGGATAATTTATATTTTAAAAAAAGTTACAATTTTCAAGATTTTTTAAAAAATATAGAAAGTTTATCCGGATTTTAAAAAAAATTTAAAAATAAATGTATAAAAAAATTTATCTTTTTTTTTCTAATTTTGAATTAAAAAAAATTATCTAGATTTTAGGGGTAAAATATTTAAAAAAATTTTAATTTTTTTTTAACGAGCGTTACCAACATGCGCGAATTTGGTCCAACTTGGAGGACCAACTGTGTAACTTTTAATCAAGGATGACCTGGTAACCAGCTGCTAACTGGTCATATTAGCTAGATTGAAGATTATTTGAAAATATATTGCGTATCTTTGACAATTTACAAATTACATTGCGTAGACCTGTTTATGCCATATTACTAAAATTATTATTCTTTTTTCTAAAAGCGAAGATTACCCATAACATAGTATACTTTAATATATATTAAAATAAATATGTTTTGTTTATTTAATGTCTCAAGTGCAGCTTAATTGTAAATATATTTGTAGCTTCTCAGCTAGCCATAAGTAACCAAATTAATCCTTTTTCATATCGAATATCATTACGAAGCACCAATGAAAAGTGCTATAAAGTGCGACTGCATTACGAAACTAATGTGAATTCAATATATATGAATTACGCATATGACAGATTACTCTCTCGGTTGTAACATAGTGAGCGATCAAATTACGAAGTATTACGATTTCATTTTTCTTTTTTTATAGTTACCGGATAAACCATTAGTTCCTTTCAAAATGAAGCCTTGATCACTACTGTAGATTACAAACTCATACTTCATCAATAATAAACTTCGTCGCAATAATCAAAAGTAGGTTGCGTTGAAGTCGAACATGATTCATCTAGTGAAAACAAGACGCCTCTTTAAGAAATAAAAATAATTCTTAATTATACGTTTAGAATAATTATGTTAGTGATTTGACATCTTCATGGTTTCTATAAATATCCAACCCGCTTCATCCAAATTCCCATATAAATCAATGTCGTGTTGCAATTTTTCAGTGATAGATTATGTCGTTGTAGCAATTAAGGTTGTAACGATTAAGCTGATGTTAAATGTTATGTCGTTGTAATGAGTATGTATTGAAATTCTTAATGACAATCGTCATTAAATCATAAATATATTAAATTTAGGGCAATTTCATGTCTCCCCACATTTTAGTTGCAAATTTTTATATATACCCAAATATGCAATAAAAAACATTGTACATTATACATTCAATACTTGAACTTTAGGTATATATGAAATTAATCATGAAAGTAAAGCAATATATGATCTTAATCCTTAAATTTAACTTTACAACAATCACTTTAGGGAAAATAGTATGAAATATCCCAGATTCATAGACTTTAGCGACTTTAGTGTCGTGCTTCAGTAAATGAATTCGATGTTATCTCTCGTTGCTCAAGTTTTGCTTCATTTACGGGTGTTAAAGTTACTATAAATATGAAGGTTTCTTTTTGTGCTTCATTGCTTTCTTCCTCTTCATAGCAAAGAAGAGAGAAAACACCATGCTATTGTCATAATCATGAAACATACATCAAAATTTTCATTGTCATCCTGCCATAAGATGCAGAAGAAAGGTAGCAAAACTGCTGTCAAATATTGTGTCGCTCTATTGTGTAAGAAATAACACATATTTGACATTAGCCTCACGATTTCTGTTGGATCGATGTACTCTAACCAAACTAACTTAAATAGCTTGTTAAGGTTTAATAACCTCGGATAAATCCTAAGTTATTAACAAAGAAACACTGAGCAAACTCTATTAAGTATGCAGAATTTACTTAACAAAACAAAGAAGAATAACTTTAACTTTGAACGATTTTATTAATAACTCTAACTCTGCTTATTATGCAGATCTTTAACAACTCTAATAATATCGAACTTCTCTCTAAAACTCTAATAAAATCACGTACATCTTATGCCAATCTAGGGGTCCTTTTATAGGCTCAAGGATACCCTAGTCGGTTTACAAATTGTATCCTTGTACGTCAAGTAATCTAATATAGAATATTCTAGAATTACAAGACTTTCTATAAACGAATAAAACAGTTCTTTGATCTTGCAGTACTTTGACTTCATATGCAGTACTTTGACTTTATCATTTAGCAGTACTTTGTTAATCTTCAGCACTTTAACTGTTCAGCACTTTTATATCCCAACAATCCTCCCCTAACTTGAATTCTACTTGTTTGACTTCAAGTTCCTTTGTGAATTTATCTTTATCAGCTTCATCTTTAAGAATAAATTGTGTCTTTGTCTTTGGATTGTATCTTTGTAGTTTCTGTGCATAGTCAAAGTATCTTTAGAAATATTCTTTTACAGCATTATCCAGCAAGCTCCATCTTTTCATCAACATATGACAAATTGTACATTAATTCAGTTCAAGTTGCAAACTATTCTCATCACTTCCAGGTGTGTTAACTCCTGTGAGAGGTAAATCATTAAAAATTTAATGGATTTAGATCTCTTTACCAAAGCCATTAACTCTGGAGTAGCCAAATGTTTTGTTGTATAAGACCATGGTACATTGATAACCATATGACTTTTAGCAAATCATCAGCTATCAACAGATTTGAGTTGTCTTTACCAAAAGTTGTACCCTTCTGGACTAGTTAGTTATTTCATCATGGTGAACTAATTACCATATAATGGTTTTTCCACAGCCTTTACCACAAGCCATTTTCTTGTGGGCTAGCCAACTCTTCACATTATTGATATGGTGAGTTGATGACCATCCAACTTATTAGCAAGTTGTCAACTAAAAACGGATTTGATATATCTTTACCAGAGCCGTTTGCTCATGGATTAGTCAATCCTTTTGTAACCATGGTGGATTGATAACCTATTGATATTATCATCTCAAAAACCATTTATTCAACCTTTGTTTCATAATATTCATTACTAAACAAAAGTTTCCTTCAAAAATCACTTAACTGGTTTAAAAGCTGCAAGCAGTACTTTGATTAAAGTACTGTTTAATCAGCAGTACTTTGAATAAAGTACTACTTTATCAAAAATAATTTATTCAATGAAAATTCATACCAGTTATTCATCATCATCAGCCATAGTAGACCAGTTTATAAACAGAGTGATGACCATACAAGCAATTTCATTGTCTTCTTCAACTTCCACTCCATGTTCTAACATCCTCCCCATAAGCTCAACTGCAAGAGGGTATCTTCTATCTGCAAACATATGAATCATTGTACCAGTTTCCAGCTCTAGAACATGTACACCAGATTCTTCAAAGAATCTCCAGCAAACAATTTCCCAGTTCTCATGATTCTTCCAAATTTCATCACTGCTCTGTTCTTCAGTTTCCCATGCAGTTGTGAGATCTCCAAGTAAAACTAAACCAATTCCTTCCGATGGATGATGTTCAAAGTAATCTTTCACCACATGATACAAATAGAATAGATCCACTCTATCTATGATGTGCAATAAATCCCATAACCTGTTGAACACTCTGAAGCTTTCATCTTCTTTATGAAACATCAGATAGCTTCCATCTTTAGATTCCACAACTTCAAAAGCAATAATCTAAGATCTGTTCATCTTCTTGTCAGCATCTTCTTTGGAATATTCAAAATCTACTATTCTAAGATAATTTCTTAGTTCAACCCTAGTTTCAGATCTTAGCTCAACTTTTTCTTTCTTTGAGAGATGTACATCTTTAACTTCAGTTTTCCTTTTTCTTTTTAAACTTTTCTTTCTTTCTGCTTCAGTCCAAGTAGCTTCATCTCTAAAATCTTTGATGTTTTCAACACTTTTCTTATAAGCTTCTCTAGCAGCATCATACAATCTTTTCATTTCAACATAATTCAACCTCTGCAATCCTTTATACCCTTGACTTTTTAGATAAGCCATCATTGCATTTCTGTCTTTAGCTCGATTAGGTCTTCTTGGTAGAAATCAACAGGAATAGGTGACTACAATTGTTCACTAGCTTCAGCATTCAATTCCTCTTGAACTTCTTAGCTGCTTTTCTATTATGAGCTTCTCTATCTTTAGCATTTAATTCCTCTTGAATCTTTCTAGCTGCTTGTTCATTCAAAGCATCTTGAGCAGCTCTTAACTGTGCTAAAGTTAGCTTCTTCTTCTTTACTTCTACCAAAACACCTTTTCCTTTATCCTTAGGATCAATAGCAGGTTGAGAAACTCTTGGTTGTTCCTCTGCAACTTCAGAAATAGTAACAACCCTTGGCTTTGATAAATCAAGCAATATAGTTGCAATAATTCATCATCACTTGCAGTTCTGACAGGTTTGGGTGTATCAGCTTCTTCTGGTATGACAGTTGTTGAGGGACCAGCTTCTTCTTCTATCACAGTAGTTGAAGTACCAGCTTCCTCTTCAAAGTCTAATACTCTTGGTGTAACCAATTCTTGTCTGTGAGTTCCAGTGAAAGCAGTACTTTGTTGTTCAGTACCTTGATCTTCAAACCTTTCTTCTTCAGTACTTTCAATGATAACATGCTCTTCAGTACCTTGAGGTTCTTTCTCCTTAACATCTTCTTTCAAATTCTTTTCTTCTAAATTCCTCCCCAATTGGACAGAAGATGGTTTATGAACCTTTTTGCCTTTGTTTGTCTTCCTAAACTGCCTTCGGCGCTTGTGTTCTTCCTTAACCCATAAGCGATAACGTTTGATAAAAGGCGTAACAAAATTCTTAAACCTTTTATACTTGAGCTTCAACCTCTTAATCTGTTTTGCTTGAGCCTCAGTAGTCTTTTGCAATTTTACTAACTCCCTTGTCAAAACATAATTATCCAATGTTAAACCTTCAGGAGATATAGTATGTGAATCATCTCCATGACTTGGTGAATGTTCCTCTGATTGAGAATCAGGAACAGATGGTTGTGGAGAGGGAGAAGGTGATCCTGCAACATCTTCTTGAACTTCAGTACTTGGGGAAGCAGTACCTTGAGATGCAGTACCCTCTGGAGATGCAGCACTTTGAGAATCAGTACTTGCAGATGCAGTACTTGCAGGTGCATTACTGATAACGCTACACGCGTCGTTCGGGGTCAAGGAAACTTCCTTTTCTTCGAGCAAGTTTTATAACACCCTAGGCAGTGAACCTAATCGTTGTAGTGTAGTAATTAGGGTAAGCCACGGGTATTGATATCGTTTTCTAGGGGAATAGGAATGCTAGTAAGGAGTTACTACGCTAAGGTTAAGGTTGAGGAAGATTATTTTTGTATTTTTATATTTTATGAAATGGAAAGGTACGAATCTCGGGTATTGGATTTGGGGGGTTGGTATTTCTACCGATTACTCTACTATTATCTAATTATCTAAACTAAGGTTGTGGGAGTCTATGTCTAATTAATGTGTGCTCGTATGATAGTTTAAAGATGTGTTTACTTAGGTTGTACTACTCCTTAATTATCTCCTATTGATGGTTGAGTTGTCACGTCCTTATTCTTAGTTGCGTTGTGTGTCTAAAGTTGTAGGGTATGCGTTTCTCCCTAACTCTTTGAACTTACCAAAGGGTCTCGTCTACAAAACCCACTAGGGATAATAAACTCTTACTCTAAGGCACTCTTTGGATGGTTTAGCCTACAACTACTCAGGTAATCATATTCTAAGGTTCACAAAGATGAATCAAGCATTAAGTACACAACGAATAACCTATCGCATTACTAGATCATTAATCAACTAAGATAAGAAACAACCAATCAATATTCAATAATTAAGTTTCATACTTCCTAAGCAAACACACAAATAAATTAGCCGGACATGGAGAACATGCAAGCATACACACAAATAATCAAAGACATAATTGAATTAATGAAGTAAATACTTATCTTGATGTAAGATAGGGTTTAAAACCCTAAAATACTGTACAAGACACCTTAGGTTCGGTTTTAGGTTTTCACTCCAAAAGACTCTCTCTAAAACTGAAAAATTCGGATTCTATATATAAGATTACATATGCGACGGCGTCACCTTATGTTTTGTGACGTCGTCGTGTCGCCGTCATTAGGGTTTTGTCTTGGCCACGTTAACCTTGCGACGGCGTCACCTTATGTCCGTGACGCCGTCCTCTTCAGCTTCTGACGTCGTCTGGATTGCATCTAGGCCGTCTGAGTAGCGACGGCCTACTCTTTTACAACTGTACGTCGTCACTTGAAAATACGAGTTTTGTGTTCTGAACCGTCACAAAAATCCTCGGACAGCGTCGCAATTAGCACCTGACGCCGTCGCCTTCTAATTTCAGCAGCTGTGAGTGTCTCGATTTTGACTTTGGCCATTTTCTTCATATATTCGCGCCTTTTCGTCCAAATAAGTGCCATTCCAGCATTTTGCCTTCAAGAGACCTAAAAAGTGAAAAGGAACGATATTAAGCAATAACGGATACAAAAGTGATCAAATAAGGACTTAAACGACCCCTCAAAATGGTACCTTTTAAAACCTTATCAAATATCCCTACACTTGTTATTTGCTTGTCCTCAAGCAAATGTGCTTTTAACCAATTAATTTATAAGTTAGGGGTCATGAAGCATTAATTCAAAACGGTCCACAACACATATAAGCCCCGCAAAAGTCATAACAAGCACGAAAATTACATACTAGCACCTCACATGGGGTGTTTGGATACTCACATCTCTCTCGGGTGTATATATGAAATATAACAAATAGGAAATGGAAGATAAACACTCATTAACCGGTCATAGTACATAGATTACCATAGGCTTGAGAATAGATCAAACCTCCATCACTTTGGCGTAAGCACCTAGGAAAGACTATCAAAGAGGTCTTTTAAAGGGTTGTAATGTTAGGCTTACGGTAGGGAAACAAGGGTTTGGTGGGATAGGCTATTTAGTGGTAGTAAGTCAAAAATCTCTATGTTAAATGCATATGAAGAATGGCGTTGCTAAGCCAAGACTCGACACTCTAAACTCTAGATAACTGAAATAAATAAACATAAATTCAAAGATAGATGTAGGATGGTAGCCCGTATGTTTTTTTTTTTTTTTTTTTTTTTTTTTTTTTTTTTTTTTTTTTTTTACACTCTATATATTTTTTTTTCTCTTTTTCTATATATTTTTTTTTCGATTTTTTTTTTCATACACTTTTACTCTACCATCCTCTACGATAACATCAAAATACTAGGGATTTATAGGCATATCCCTACACTTGAGTTTTTATTACTCTAACACTAATTTGACCCGATTTGAAAAGATCAAAACACTTGGGGTACATTATTATGCAAACAAAGGGAATTTGAATTTAACGTTCCCTTCCCGTCATTTCATAAACTTTAACTTTTCCCATGAATCCCAATCGTCCCAAAACTGTATACAAAGGATATGACTCGACTTAGCAACTTATGCAAGCAACTAGATAATTGAACTAAGGGTTTGGGGTGATAACAAACATTTGCACTAAAAGTGAGTGCATAAGGGGTAGGCTAAGGCGATTTGGGTGTATATTTGGGGGTGGGGTGTAAACAATGCTCTTCATTGATATTTCGGAAAAACCGAAATATCACGAGAACCGCGAAAAGGATAGGCTCTGAGGGGTTAACTAGGGGTATCGTGTACTAAAGATGAGTACAACGCAAAAGGTGTGGGGGAATTACTCAACCGATATGGAAGAAGTAATTATATTACGGGTATCAAACAAGGGTTATCCTAATGCCTCTTATCATTTAGTTATTCCTAACTACACAAGTGTAGCCTCACTTGCGATCTCGGAATGCATCACAAAACAAGTTCTAGAATCTAATATACTATCGGTTCACACTCTAAGCATTGAAGATGAATGCTTTAATTCCTACTAATCTAAGGGCGATCCTCACATTTTGGTGGAATTTGGGTGGTAAAGGGTTTTTGTGCTAGTCATGCAACTTCCTATCCACGAGACGCTTTTGTTAAGACTAATGGCCCACTCCTATATGTCATGAAAAATTTTAAATTTGGTGC
The DNA here is from genome assembly GCA_019973895.1 of Chrysanthemum seticuspe. NCBI lineage: Eukaryota > Viridiplantae > Streptophyta > Magnoliopsida > Asterales > Asteraceae > Chrysanthemum > Chrysanthemum seticuspe. The sequence goes on along the minus strand of BPTQ01000005.1, from coordinate 346,118,774 downwards.
CAAAATTACCCTAACCGACATTTCCTCATGGTTTATTACACAATCACAATTGGACAAAGCAAATAGTCAAGGATAAGCATAGTTTCAAAGTTCCCGTTTTATTTTCCCTCCCTACACTTAAACTGAACATTGTCCCCAATGTTCCCCGAAAGTATCAAAGTTATGATAATGGAAGGTAATTAAAAACGAAAGAAACTAATACTCCCCTATTTAGCTCGGTAGGATCCGTGTAAAGTGGTGGTTAAATCCTTTTCAAGAAGAATTATTGCGTGAACAGTTCCTTCCAATCTAATGTAACTTCTTCTTGACAAACTAAACCTGCACACTTGAAGAAAACAAATGAAACCTTCGCGTAAAATCGGCGGTAATAGTATATATAAGACTCGATTTAAACTAGGATATAATGCTTGTGGAATGGATGTTTACAGAATTTCTAAGAAAATTAAGACCAGGAAAATTCCAAAAATTTATAAGTAGCTCAGAAAACGAGAAAAAAGTAATCTGATGTTTTTACTCCTTCCTGACGCCGTCAGGTTGCAATCCTGATGCCGTCAGGTTATCCTGACAAAAACTGGTCTGCGATTTTCTGGAAAAAATTCTGGAAAATTTACATCTTTAGAATCTGGAAAAAATTTCTGCAAAAACATCCATTATGACTCGATACAAGCATTTGACTCGAACAAACAAACATATATATCTTTTAGTTAATTGTTATTCTCATGTTTACGTTTCTTTTGAAAACGTGTAATCCTCCCTACACTTATCCCTTATGTAAAATACCTTTATATGCAATTAAGACGAGGTTAAAAACAAAATAAAACATTTTTACAAATTTAAACATGAGGATAAACAATTAATAAAAGATACATGACACACAAATAAAAATGAAAAAGGAAAAACACATGGGTTGCCTCCCAAGAAGCGCTTGTTTTTGTTCGAGTCACGAGCCTGACTCTACCCTTATTTAACGGACAAAGGGGAGGTTTTTTCTACACTTAAGTTTAAGTGTGGGTGATAGTAGCAATACACACCCTTAGGGTGGAAATTTGCTACGTGAGGAGAGGGTGATGGGTGATTTATATGCTCAAAGGAGTATGCTCTATTCATTATAACCTTACCTAATCCAATTGGTGTAGTGGGTGAATCAAATCTCTCTCCTAAAAATGGATCATCTTCTATCAACTTCAAAATATTCTTAGTTAAGGATCCATCTTGACCTAATAAACCCGGTTTAAACCCATAATGTTTCTTGTTATCAACCATGAATGAGTGATATAAGTGTGTAAGGTCATGGGTTACTCCTATATTAGCTTCCACTCTACATGGCCTAGAATCTACCACCTTTATCAAGCAACTACCCGGACTATCTATTTTGATGGGTGGATTGGGGCCTAATTCAATTCCAAGATCCACATCTAAAGACGGAAAATTGGGTAAGGTTTTTGGTTGAGGCTCCGGTTCATCAAAATTAGGAACTTCCCTAGGACTAAGAGAAAGGTCATCACTACAAGCGTTCAAACCCACATCCACTACTTGTGGTCGGTCCAAAGGTTCTACCTTTATTGGGGTTCCTATAGTTTCTTCTACTACTTCCGGGTAAGTCATAGGCGGTGTGTGTTTCTCAAGTGATGGTAGGACTTGTGGGTTATCCGATGGGATTGGATTTTCTACTCTATCCTCCATCTTATCAATATCACCTATGTATTCATTTTGTACTGTGGTAGCGCCTAACCATGACATGTACCTTGGCACCTCAACTCTAATCATCTCCTTCCTAAACAACCTTTCCGACCGAAGTTTCCAAATTGAAAATAGGTCTAAAGATTCGTTTTTTGGGTCCCATGTTCCACTTCTAAATTGGGCGTGAATCTCAAAGGTTTCCCATGCATTTCGAACACCACGTCCCCAAATATCCCCATCCGCTACATAGTCAAGTCTCCTTTGGGTTTCGTGGGCGATACGAGTGTAAAAGAATTGTAGTGGAAACAGTAAATCAATACCATGATAAAGGACATTTTGTAATAAATATTTAATTCGAGTCCACGCCTCAGGAAAGGATTCATCATGATATTGCTGGAACCTCAAGATCTCATTTTGGAGTGGAAAGGGTAAATTATGTAGTGGATTTCATTGATTGGGTGACAGTTTTGGCAGATTCGCGTTCTCCATAACGGCTAACGGAATAGTCAATGAAAATGGTTACGAACAAAGGTCACGAAGAAGGGGGATAGACTACGAGGAAGCTAAAAATGATAAAAAAATTTACTTGATAAGAATCAAGCAAAGAAACCTAAACGAGGTGGACTACAAACTAGCTATTCTATTCCCCGGCAGCGGCGCCAAAAACTTGATAACGCTACACGCGTCATTCGGGGTCAAGGAAACTTCCTTTTCTTCGAGCAAGTTTTATAACACCCTAGGCAGTGAACCTAATCATTGTAGTGTAGTAATTAGGGTAAGCCACGGGTATTGATATCGTTCTCTAGGGGAATAGGAATGCTAGTAAGGAGTTACTACGCTAAGGTTAAGGTTGAGGAAGATTATTTTTGTATTTTTATATTTTATGAAATGGAAAGGTACGAATCTCGGGTATTGGATTTGGGGGGTTGGTATTTCTACCGATTACTCTACTATTATCTAATTATCTAAACTAAGGTTGTGGGAGTCTATGTCTAATTAATGTGTGCTCGTATGATAGTTTAAAGATGTGTTTACTTAGGTTGTACTACTCCTTAATTATCTCCTATTGATGGTTGAGTTGTCACGTCCTTATTCTTAGTTGCGTTGTGTGTCTAAAGTTGTAGGGTGTGCATTTCTCCCTAACTCTTTGAACTTACCAAAGGGTCTCGTCTACAAAACCCACTAGGGATAATAAACTCTTACTCTAAGGCACTCTTTGGATGGTTTAGCCTACAACTACTCAGGTAATCATATTCTAAGGTTCACAAAGATGAATCAAGCATTAAGTACACAACGAATAACCTATCGCATTACTAGATCATTAATCAACTAAGATAAGAAACAACCAATCAATATTCAATAATTAAGTTTCATACTTCCTAAGCAAACACACAAATAAATTAGCCGGACATGGAGAACATGCAAGCATACACACAAATAATCAAATACATAAATGAATTAATGAAGTAAATACTTATCTTGATGTAAGATAGGGTTTAAAACCCTAAAATACTGTACAAGACACCTTAGGTTCGGTTTTAGGTTTTCACTCCAAAAGACTCTCTCTAAAACTGAAAAATTCGGATTCTATATATAAGATTACATATGCGACGGCGTCACCTTATGTTTTGTGACGCCGTCGTGTCGCCGTCATTAGGATTTCGTCTTGGCCACGTTAACCTTGCGACGGCGTCACCTTATGTCCGTGACGCCGTCCTCTTCAGCTTCTGACGTCGTATGGATTGCATCTAGGCCGTCTGAGTAGCGACGGCCTACTCTTTTACAACTAGACGTCGTCACTTGAAAATACGAGTTTTGGGTTCTGAACCGTCACAAAAATCCTCGGACGGCGTCGCAATTAGCACCTGACGCCGTCGCCTTCTAATTTCAGCAGCTGTGAGTGTCTCGATTTTGACTTTGGCCATTTTCTTCATATATTCGCGCCTTTTCGTCCAAATAAGTGCCATTCCAGCATTTTGCCTTCAAGAGACCTAAAAAGTGAAAAGGAACGATATTAAGCAATAACGGATAAAAAAGTGATCAAATAAGGACTTAAACGACCCCTCAAAATGGTACCTTTTAAAACCTTATCAATTACCTTCACTTTCTTCATCATCTTCAGCATCAGCTCTAACAGCTTGAACAACTTCCATCATAGAAGTAGTTAAAGGCGTATCTGGACCTCAGAATAAATTACTTCTTTTTGCCATAAAGGTAAAAATCTTTGCTTGTTGTACAATAACAGGTAGTAAATCTGTAGTCTTCGGTACATCAGCAAGTTGTTTGTTCAAGAAAACTTGTATAAACCTAGGATACATTAACCATTTTGATCCATGAGTGATGTGAGAAAGCATGCCATCTAGAATAAGCCTTGAAAAATTGAAAACACGATCTGTAGTCAATCCCACCATAGCAGATGCTATGTTAGATCCAAATTGCTCCCATGAAGTACTTTTAGCACTAATACAGTGAAGCAACACATGCACTAAAAACTTCCATTGAGGACAAAATAGTTGTTTCCTGAATGTTTGTTATGTTAAAGACCCTTCATAACCAAGGTGCCCAAAAGTTTCCCAAATCAACTGCTTATCAAAACGAATAGCCCTTTCTTCATCATTAAACAATAAATCTTCTCGAATAGATGCTTCAGTAATCTTCACAGTTCTTCCAACAACTGTAGCCCTAATATAAAATTCATCATTCTCCATATTTTCCCTAGCAGTAGCCCAAAATTCTTGAATCCAAGGTTCAATTATATCCGGCTCCACTAAAAGAGCATAACTAATTTGCGACCCAGTAAGATAATCAATAATATCATGAAAAGCCTCATTATCGTCAGTCTTGTCTAAATTTGCCACCATGTTGTGCTTTGAAACAGTAGGACGATTCGCCATGATTGAGTAGGTAAGCACAAATAGAGATATAATCGAATAATAAAGAGATGGTGAGAGAAATATGGAAAAGATATAAGAATATCAAGATGAGAGGGAAAATCAGAAAGTAGTTATTTATAGGTGAGATTTGAAAAATCACATCCCATAATAACAAAGTTACCGTTAGTAGAATTACCCCTCAATATTACCGTTGGAACAGTACTTTGAATAAGACAAACAGTACTTTCCACGTGTGCAGTACTTTCCCAAGCAGTACTTTCCAAGCAGTACTTTCATAAAAAACAGTACTTTTCCAAATTCCTCTGTATATGCTAAGCATACATAAATATCCTCCCCTCAAACAATGTACAGGACTATACTAATACTAATAGTCATCCCCTTAAATGTAGCTCAGTAGTTAATCATGCCAATCCTTACTACCAAATGATTAAATCGTGAAACATCAAATCCTTTGGGAAGACACAGGCTGCTGCTAGTGGTATTGCTAAAGATACACCAATTACTACGTCAAACTCTTTTGGGACTCTTGAGGTGGAAGATGACTCGGGCATCCCATGTATTGTTATTGATTCTTCTACTGAAACGGTGAAGACTGGACAGTCTTCTGGTACTACTAAGGAAGCTGGTATTGGTGGCTCTCGGGGGAAGGACCTTGGTGAGGCGTCTAAGTCTCCGGAGAATGGGACTTCTTCTGCTGCCAAGCTTGTGAGTGATTCAATGGGATCAATGGATGTTGGTTCTACTCCCATAGCTGAGAAAATTGGTAAGCTTGAAAAGCTAATTATTGATGGGAAAGCTACACTTGTGGATGATGATGGTCAACCTATTCCGGCTACCTCTTCTATTAAGAGAGTCAACCCTTTTTCTAAAGTGGGAGAGATTGTGGTGTCTGATTCTGAAGATGAGGTTGTTGCTAACCCATTTGATGAGTCTGTTAATATTTTTGGTGGTGGACACGAGTTTGAAGATGAGTATGATGACTATGACTTCGACGACTATGCGAAACAGGTTCGTGATCTTCCGGGGAATTTGGATTCCTTTAATGCCATGTATGGCACAAAGTTTCAAGGTCCTAGGAAGTAATTTTTTGTTGTGTCATATGTTATCATTTGAGCAGTGGTTTGTTTTCTTGTTTAGAGAATAGGAAGTGTCTTGTTATGTAAGCTTTATGCCTATGTAACGGGCTGAGATATGGGACTTCACTCATATCCATTGTACTTAAACGTTTATTTGGTTAATATATTTAACAGGGTGCAGGATTACTCCCCTTTACCCAAAAAAAAGTCAGTTACATTATCATCCATGTGAACCTTAACCACATTTATGAGTCTGTGCTCATAACAATCTCTGATAAAGTGATGCCTAATCTGAATGTGCTTGGTCTTGGAATGATAAACTGGATTCTTCACAATACAGATAGTACTCTCATTATCAATATTGATAGGAGTATTCTTGAAGTTGAACACATAATCCAAGAGTTGATTTTGCATCCACAAAACTTATCCACAACAACTTGCAGCAGCTACATATTCAGCTTCAGTAGATGATATTGCTGCAATTGTTTGCTTTTTACATTGCCATGAAACTAATCTTCTTCCAAGATATTGGCATCCACCTGTGGTTGATCTTCTGTCATAGTTGTCACCTGCATAATCACTATCTGAGAAAGCTTCCAAATGAAAAGGTGAATCCCTTGGATACCACAACCCCAACTTAGGTTGTTGTTTCAAATAACAGAAAATCCTCTTTACTGCATTCATATGAGAAACCTTGGGTGAGACTTAATATCTTGCACATAAACATACTGCAAACATGATATCAGGCATAGATGCAGTAAGATACATAAGACAGCCAATCATTGATCTGTATAACTTGACTTCAACTGGATGTCCATCTTCATCCTTGCCCAATGAGCTGATTGATTTAATAGGTGTAGTGACAGACTTCATGTCATCAAAATTAAACTTCTTAAGTATGTCAGATACATACTTGTCTTGACTTATGAAAATTCCTTCCTTTGACTGCTTAACTTGAAGTCCCAAAAAGAATGTTAACTCACCCATTGAACTCATCTAAAATTCTTTCTGCATCAGCTGCTCAAACTCCTTAACCATAGACTGTTTGGTAGCTCCAAAGATGATATCATCAACATAGACTTGAACTAACATAATATCCTTCTTGTCTCTCTTGATGAACAAAGTCTTGTCAATGGCTCCCCTCCTGTAACCATGTTGTAATAAGAAAGTGGAGAGCCTCTCATACCAAGCTCTAGGTGCCTGATGAAGGCCATAAAGAGCCTTAACCACCTTGTAGAATTTGTTAGGATGTTTAGGATCTTCAAAACCAGGAGGTTGTTTTACATAAACTTCTTCTGTTATAGTGTCATAGAGAAAGGCACTCTTGACATCCATCTGGTAAACCTGAAATCCCATATATGAAGCAAAAGCAAGAAATAATCTAATTGCTTCTATCCTTGCTACAGGAGCAAACACTTCATCATAATCTACTCCTTCTTCTTGTCTGTAGCCTTGAGCGACTAACCTTGCCTTGTTCTTGATGACATTGCCTCTTTCATCTCTCTTGACTCTGAAAACCCATCTGGTTCCGATAACTCGCTTCGCATCTGGAAGATCACATAATACCCAAACTTCTTGAAGTTTGAATTGTAGCAGTTCTTCTTGCATAGCTTCAACCCAACTTTCTTTTTTCAATGCTTGAGCAATATTCTTGGGTTCCTCTTGAGAAATAAAGCAAGTAAACAGACATGTTTGATGGTCTTTATGATTCAGCCTGTTCTGTTTATAGACAAAGCTAAGTAAAGCATTATGAGGTTTAGTAAAACTCTTAGCTTTGTGTCTTATCATCAATCCAGAAGTTGAAGGACCAATGATTTGATCAGTAGGATGATTCTTATGAATTCGTAAGATTGGAGACTGTGGAACTCCATACGCATCATCCAAGTTAGTTAAATCAGCATCTTCATTGGAATCTGAAAAAATACCTTCATCTTCAAACTCATCAGCAGTTTCTTCTAAACCAGGCATGGTAGGATCATCCAAATCATCTAAAGTATTATCAACTGGTGCAGCAGTACTTTGGTCGAAAGTATTGTCCAAAGTACTGTAAGAGTATTTTTCAGTATTAGTCTTTTTCTTTGCTTCTTCATAAGCTCTTCTTTGGTCATCAGAATAAGAATGTGCCATTACATCTTGAAAAATCATCTGATTAAGTATCTCTTGAATAGCTTGATCCTCAGCAGATAGTGAAGATTTTGGTTCATCAGTACTTTCCTTTAGTGCATCAGTACTTTGCTGTGGTTCATCAGTTCTTTGTTTTGGACTAACAGTATTTTCATCAGGTCTAAGATGAATTCCATGAACAACTTACTGTAAGTCTTCTCCATCATGTACAGGTTGATTTTCTTCTCTAACAGGTACATAGTTCATAGAAGGAGTTAAAACTTCAAGATCAAACATCCAATCAGGACCTTTACCTTTCTCAGTGTCTTGATCTTCTAAAAACTCAACATGAAGACAATCTTGAACCTTCTTAGTGACTCTGTTGTACACTCTAAATCCCTTACTATTGGTACAATATCCCAATAAATATCCTTCTTCTGACTTGCCATCAAACTTTCCTAGATTATCAATTGTGTTTAAAATAGTGAGAGGGCATCCAAAAGGCTTCATAAAACGAATGTTGGGTTTATTGCCCATCAGCAACTCATAGGGTGTCTTCATTTGTGGTTTGGTGACTGATACTCTGTTAAGTACATAGCAGGCAGTACTTATAGCTTTAGCCCAGAATTGAATAGGTAGTTGTGAATCTGCAAGCATAGTTCTGGCTGCTTCAATCAAAGTCCTATTCTTCCTCTCTGCAACACCATTCTGCTGTGGTGTTCTTGCAATACTGAACTCCCTCTTGATTCCTTTGTTAGCACAAAATTCATCCATAAGTTTGTTCTTGAATCCAGTTCCATTATCACATCTAATACCTCTGACCTTAAGTCTCAATTGGTTTTCAAGTGCTATTATTAGTGTCTAAATAGCATCAAAAGTATCATCTTTAAATCCCAAGAAAAATACCCAACTGAATCTACTGCAATCATCTGTAACAACTAATTAGTACTTTTCCTTTTTTAAACTTGCCACACAAACAGGTCCAAACAAATCCATGTGTAACAGCTCCAAAGGTTCTCTAATTGTCCTTTCTTCAAGCTTCTTGCATGAAGCTTTGTGTTGTTTACCCTTCTTACACGCCAAACAGGAGTGATCATTCTTGTAAGTCTTTGAAGGTAAACCTCTAACTAAATTGCCTTTGACCAGTTTGTTGATATTCCTGAAATTTACATGGCCCAATCTTCTATGCCACTGATGTGCTTATTCAGTTGTTGCTTTTGCCACTAAACAGGTGGCTCTTCCATAAGAGTGAAGACTCTTCATGTCCAGACTATACACATCATTGGTTCTTGGTACTCTTAGTACTACCAAGTTATCATCAACAGGCTTGAATTCAGGAGAGAGGATGAGACATTCTGTGTCAGTGAATAACACAGGATGCTTTTTATCACAGATTTGAGAGACTAATAATAAATTGAACTTCATCTCCTTCACATATCTAACATTCTCAAAATCTATACGCCCTGCTTTGATAGTTCATTTCCCAGTAATCCTTCCTCCATTGGGATCATTCCCAAATGCAACTCTTCCTCCACTAATAGATCTAAAATCTGACAGAATATCCTTGTCTCCTGTCATACTTCCAGAGCAACCACTATCTACAATCAAATGATCTTTAAGCTCCTCTTCTGGGCTGCCCTGCACAAAGATAAAGAGTTAGTGACTTTTAGGAACCCAAGCCATTACTGACTTGTGTTCCCCTTGTGGAGTTACAAACTCAAATTCTTTGAGTATGTAATTTCCACTATTTTTCAAAACATGATCCAGAATTATCTTTTGATTTTTAGCATGTGGATTTTCAAAACTTTCTAGTTTTTCAACATAACTCTCTTTTACAAGTTGATTCTCTTTTTCTTCGATCACAAAAACATCTGATTCACTTTTTGTTGAAAGTACTGTTTGTCCCTCAGTAGTACTTTCCCTCTTAACCCATTCAGTTTTAACACTTGGTTCCTGTGATCTAGATCCTCTATGTGAATTATAATACCTTCTAGGTTGATGGTAATGAGATCTCCTAGGATACCTGTAAGAAGTGTTAGCAGTACTTTGGTTTGTGGGAGCAGTACTTTGAGAAAGTACTGGGTGTGAAGGTACTGGTGATCTAGAAAAAGGTCTTCTCTGGTGAGGGTACCTATGATCTGGTGAGAAATTGTTGTGATTTACCCTATTTGAATTATTCCACACTGGTTTGGTCTCTCTAGGTTTTTGGTTTGCAAACCTGTTCTTTGGAAATTTTCTAAGGTATTCTGAGTGATGTTCATAATCCTTGATTAAATGAGTAGGACTAAAACACACAAAACACAGTTTTTCACCCATACTCCCAAAGTGACTTCTCCTATGTCTATGACCAAAACTGTTGTGCCTTCTAGGTGAATGATTAAACCTGTTGTGACCAAATTTATCCCAAAAAGGTTTAGCAGTACTGTTTTGAAAAGGTTTTCCTGAAGGTACTGCTTGAGGAGCAGTACTTTGAGTAGAAGGTACTGCTTAACTTTGAAAATTTGTTCCAACAGTTTCTTTTGGGGTTTCAGACCTAGGTTGACCAATAAGCTTCTTCCTAAACTCTAGACTGTCTACACCAAAACATGAAACATCAGGTCTTATGGGTTGATGACTACCAACTGGATGTGGAACAGCATGATAATCTCTGTCTTTCTTATACTCAGGAGGTGATTCACTAATTGAACCCTCATTAATATATGTGTCTACATAATTAATGAGTTCATCATCACTAGTGGTTATATCTTCTAAGTCATCCTGATCACTAGATGTGTTTTCTTCTATGTTATCAAAGTCCATGCCAAAACCTAAGCCAGTTCTAATGTATGCTCTTCTCTGTTTTTGAACATAAGTAACATGTGACAAACCAGATTCTTTCCAGGCATCAAACTTTGCTAACAAATTATCTCTCTCCTTAGTGAGTTTCTCAATTTCAGCAATTTTACAATTTAGTTTCCATTCACTGAGTTTTAACTGGTAATCCTGTTGTTCATATTTTTCAGCCCAAGCCATTTCATTATTTTCATGAGTTAATATTTTGGCTTCCATTGACTCTAAAGTTATTTGATAACCTGCAACCTCAGACCTAGCCTTAACACAATTATCTCTTTCAAACACATAATTATCTAGCAGTTTTATAGAAATCATGACAATTTGAGCATACCTCAGAGATAGGGGTTGAACTTGGTGAAGTAGCTACCATTGCAAGTAGAACAGGATCATCTTCACACTCCAAGCTCCAATCAAATCCTCCATACCCATCTCCAGATTCCAAAGCAGCATGATCAACTTCCTCATAAAAAACAGTGCTCCAGTCCAATTCTTCTACCGAATCTTCAACTGCTTCTTCCACTGCTACCATACAATAAGTCACTGGTTCATCATCAAACTCTTCACTCCAGTCAACTTCTGACAAATTCTCTTGAGCAACCAAAGCCTTTGTTTCAGTAATGGGGATTTCTTTTAGCTCCAGCTTTGGTTTCTCAGTCATCATGTTTGCTTGATACTTAGCAAACCTGCACTCCCTTGCAAAGTGTCCAGTCTTTTGACAATTAAAGCATTCAATTTTGGATTTGTCAAAAGTTATCCCCTGTTTTGGTTTGAAATCAATGCTCTTTCCTGTTTTCTTCATGTACTTCTTGATCCTTGCAGTGATCAAAGCAACTTGCCACCTGATATCAATCTCTTCTAAAGCATCCTCATCAATCTGGGAGAGATCTTCTTCATAAACTACAGGTAAACTAGCTTACTGAGCAAAGAAGGAGCACACAACTTCATCTAAATGCATAGTAGTAGGTGGTGGGGTTTGCTGAGCATAGGTGGGAGCAGCATACGAGACAGTACTTTGAGTTACAGTACTTTGAGTTGGAGAAGCAGTACTTTTAGTGGAAGTATTGCCCCTCTTTTCAGATGATAGAAAAGCAATACTGTGAGACTTAGAACTTGGTTGACCATTCATCTCATGCTCATATACCTTCAGATGATTATAGAGATCATCAAAGTCCATGACATCTAAACCAGGTTGTCCTCTAATCATGGTAGCGATCACATGCCATGTAGATGGCAAACTCCTTAGAAACTTCAGATTTGCATCTTCAACTGAAACTTCAGCCTGGTATAGCTCCAACATATTGAGAAGATTTTGAAACCTATCATATGCTGCATCAAGACTCTCTCTTTCACCTACAGTGAAAGTTTCAAACTGTTGCTTCAGCAGATTTCTGTGCATCTTCTTAGAAGCTTCATTCCCTCCAAATCTGGTCTTGAGAGCAGCCCAGAGTTGCTTAGCATCTTTAGCATCATGAAATTTGAGAAGATGACCATCTGGAATGGCAGACAAGAGAATATTGAGTGCCTTCTCTTGATTCCTTAAGGTTGCTGCAGGTAAGTCTGCCTTAGGTGCTTTAGGTTGTCCAGGAATGTCTACAGGTTCTGGAACAACTTCATTACCATTGACAATTTCATTCCATAGAGCATGGTCTGTAATGGCAATGTACTGCCTCATCTTCATACACCATAGATCGTATTCGCCCTTCTTGATGACAAGAATCCTCATTGAGGCGATGGAAGGTGGTGGAACAGAATCAGCCAACATCTTTAGGTTTTAGGGTTTCTTCTTAGTCAGAGTTTCCACACAAGCTCTGATACCACTTGTTGGATCGATGTACTCTAACCAAACTAACTTAAATAGCTTGTTAAGGTTTAACAACCTCGGATAAATCCTAAGTTATTAACAAAGAAACACTAAGCAAACTCTATTAAGTATGCGGAATTTACTTAACAAAGCTAAGAAGAATAACTTTAACTTTGAACGATTTTATTAATAACTCTAACTCTACTTATTATGCAGATCTTTAACAACTCTAATAATATCGAACTTCTCTCTAAAACTCTAATAAAATCACGTACATCTTATGCCAATCTAGGGGTCCTTTTATAGGCTCAAGGATACCCTAGTCGGTTTACAAATTGTATCCTTGTACGTCAAGTAATCTAATATAGAATATTCTAAAATTACAAGACTTTCTATAAACGAATAAAACAGTTCTTTGATCTTGTAGTACTTTGACTTCATATGCAGTACTTTGACTTTATCATTTAGCAGTACTTTGATTAATCTTCAGCACTTTAACTGTTCAGCACTTTTATATCCCAACAATTTCTATTTACTACGAGAGTTTAACATTTTTCTTCAAATAAAGTTGAAAGAATGGGGATGGAGTTACTTGTGAACCTTTTAACAGTCAATAAGATCATTCCATAAATTCTTCAACTTCTGGTGACGGGTAATACTTTAAGGTAAAAACTATTTGAAAAGGTCTTCACTTTGTAGGCTTCAACGATCAAGGAGATCGAACAACTAGACTATAGTCGTGCAACATCTACAGGGAAGTTGTGGCGTTTTTGTATGATGATATGGGTCGTGATGTGCAATTTTTGAAGAATGTTTTAAGTAGTTGAGAGACTTAACAATCCATTTGCCGCTGAAAATAATTTTCTTGAATATTTGTTCATCAACTATGATTAAATAGCATGCATGTCAATATTTTATTCTTCAACTTTACAAGATCCATTGTATTTCTCACTTTTAAATTAATACAATTCAATCTTTACTTTTTATCATTGTTTTAGTTTCTTTTCTATTTTTGGACAAATAATATTGTGTACAATTAGGAATAAAAAGCACTCAATTAAATGTAGATTGCAGTATTCAATACAACTTTAATTCTTTTCTTGGGTTGCGATTTGATTTCGATTTATTTGCGAAAAACAAATAAAGGTAAACACACACCCATTTTTACACATTCATCTAGTAAGACTTTCAATCATAGGTATACCAGTCTCTTAATTCTAAAGGTAAAACTACATAGCTTCTTCTTTCCAAATGACCACATCATCGATTCCAAAAACAGTGGATCTTCATCAAAAACAGTGGATCTCCTAGAAAGGAACATGATATCAAATTAGACATCATAAGAAGACAAGTTCTTCTTGCAAAGAAGAGGTATATCGCGATACCAACAAAAAGGTAGCAAAAAAAGAAAAAATAAATGCACGCTACACGTTGAGATTCAACGGCTGCAAAGGAAGTTCTAAGAAAGAAATAAAAGACGTTGAGTACTACAAAACTAAAAATGTATGGTGTTGTAAACTTATATTTTGAATGTTTATTTCAAGTGTTTTTAGTTGAAAAAACTAGGTTGGGGAACACAAGCCCCAATCAAATAGATGATATAGGGGCTTGCTATAAAAAGTTGGAGAAAAAGGTGCATGTATCCAAAAGATGAGAGAATTTGACGGGAGCACATGACTCCATGTACGCAATTTTCATCCATGATCTCATCTTTTAATGTAGCATTCATCTAGAAACATTCTTGGTTGCAGCATCTTCTTCATAAACATGTGAATTCACCATGATGCTTCACATGAAATGATGCAATCAAAATGGGGAACTGGATGTGAAAAGTGCAGTGAGGGTGATTATGGTTAATAACTAGCCATGTACTCTAATAGGGACACATTTGGTACATGCAAGGATGTATGACCATGTTTTCGATGCCCTTCCATCTTAAAATAATCATAGCAAATTGTTAGTGTCTTAGAAGCAAAATACCACCCCTATAGTGTCTTCGCTATTACTACAATCATCTTCTTGGAAACGTCGAATAACTTGGACCCTTGAAAAACTTACAGTCAAAGTTATCGGTTTTCATTGAACTCTGTCATTAAACTTTGTAAAGTTGTAAATATTGTTGGTTTGTGGAAGTTGAAAACACGACAAAACGACTAAGAGTGTGTGAGCCGATGGGGGCACACATGATAAACACGAGTATACGTGTAGAACGTTTTTAATACTTGAATTACACACCCGATATGCATGTAATTTTGACCCGTTAACTGTTTTGACCCATGGGATTTTATGAGTTCTAAGTTGGGTCGAAATATGGAGTGCCTTGGGGTTTTGAATCCACCGATCGGGCATGCAGAAAAGGGAGCATGGGTTTTTGCTTCGGTTGGAACGTGTCGACCAAGGATTTGACTCCAACTAGGAGTCGGTTTGTAATACTATATAAACAAACCCTTAGCCTTGCAAAACTCACGATTCTCATTATTATCTATACCCTAAAACCGATTACTAGTTCCAGCTTTTTATACCTAATCGATTTGCTCTCAAATCGTTTAGGTTGTGTTTGGTTTTTGTTCAATCTCCACTTGCTACGAATCAAGGTGTTAGGGAATTGAAAGATTGGTATTGATTCTTGTTCCTGATCCTCCTTGTCGACAACAGTAACATCTACAAAGGGTTTACTGTTTTGGTTTTATTCCTTGGACAAAACAAGGCAGAAGATATCGGACAAAGCTGTCCGATATCGGGGTGTTGGTTTATATTCTGTTTCTCGGACATAATTTTATTGGGCAGGAAGTAACTTGTTTCTTGGAGGTTTTCTACTCGTGACTATATTCAAGATTGACAAAGGTTGTTGGGTTTTAATTACGTTCTCGACTAGCTTCATATTCGAACGCATAATTAATCAGGTTTGGGTGTGATACTCATCGTGGTATCTATCTTTGATACACGGGAGTTGTATTGTATTCGTTACTAAAGTCCAATTGCCAAGCAAGGTTAGGTTTTCTTTTATCCCTTTTATTAATTAATTGTTTATTAATTACGTGTTTAACCTAATTGCAAATACTAGATCCATATCCGCTGCGTACTCGTAGAGGTTAATGGTTAACTTAGTTCTAAAATCCCAACAAATATAGGGTCCGGAAATATCATAAGTAAATTTTAAGATAGAATTTAGAGTAAATTTGTAGGATATTAGTTTTCACTTACACATCAAACCATAACACAAGGTGGGCGTATAAGTGGAATTCTAGAGAGAGAAAGTTAGAGGTTTAGGGAACTTAGTGAGAGAAAGTGAAAGATATTATTTTGAGCTCCAACTCTCTACCTTGGGAGGTAGAGAGTATTTATAGTCTTACATAAAACGCCACACAACGGGCTGTGGATCAGGCATACAGTGGGTAAAGACCCGTCCGTCCTCCACGGTGTTACTTAACTAAATACTACTTAGCTTAAAATAACTAGGGTGAAGGCTGAGAATACGTAACAAACTTTCTCAAATATACCGAAGTACGTAACATACAAATTTTATTATTTTTGTACGTAATATACTTTCAAATTTGGAACAATGTACGTAATATGACCGGTAACTAACAAGTTACCAGGTCAAAAAGTTTGAAAAATGACATAAATGGTCCCTGTGGCTTGCGTTGACTTTCACAGGTCATCCATTGACTTTATTCTCGGTTAAAAAAGTTTCAGTAATAGTCCTTATGGTCATTGGCTTTTAGATTTAGTCATTTTGTTCCGTTTTTGTCCGTTTTTCTTACGTTTTGTCCGTTTTTATCGGTTTTCATCCGTTTTTCTTACATTTTTCCTAATTTTTTTGTCTGTTTTTCTTACGTTTTGTCTGTTTTCTTTCTTTTTTGCCAGTTTTCATCTGTTTTTGTTCGTTGTTCTTACGTTTTGTCCGTTTTCTTTATGTTTTTATCAGTTTTGTCTGTTTTTCTTACGTTTTGTCCATTTTTCTTACGTTTTTTTACTATTTAAACATATTGAAAATTTATTCCAAAAAGAAAAAAAAGTTCCAAAAAAAAAATTGGAATTTTTTCGCAAATTTGAAAAAAAAAATTCCAAAAAAATTAAAAAAAAAATAGGAAAAAATATATTTCCGAAAAAAATAAACGATTTTCAAATTTCAAAAAAAATTTTGAATAAAAAATTTCAAAAAAATTGAATAAAAAAATTTATTTTTCAAATATGTTTTTTAAAAAATTGAATAAAAATTTCAAATATGTTTTTTAAAAAATTTCGTTTTTGCCAGTTTTCAAGATTTTTTAAAAATTTTGAAAATTTCCAATTTTTTTAAGATTTAAAAAAAATATTTTTTGAAGATTTTTTATAAAAATTTGAAAAAATATTTTTCAAGATTTTTAAAAAAATTTTAAAATTTCCAATTTTTTTGGAATTTTTTTTTCAAATTTGGGAAAAAATTCCAATTTATTTTTTGGAAATTTTTTTTCCAGTTTTTTTTTTCTTTTTGGAATAAATTTTCAATATGTTTAAAGAGTACAAAAACGTAAGAAAAACGGACAAAACGTAAGAAAAACGGACAAAAACTGATAAAAACATAAGAAAAACGGACAAAAACGTAAGAACAACGGACAAAAACGGATGAAAACTGGCAAGAACGAAAGAAAACAGACAATACGTAAGAAAAACGGACAAAAAATTAAGAAAAATGTAAGAAAACGGATGAAAACCGATAATAATGGACAAAAATGGAACAAAATGACTAAATCGACCATAAGGACTATTACTGAAACTTTTTTAACCGAAAATAAAGTCAATGGATGACCTGTGAAAGTCAACGCAAGCCACAGGGACCATTTATGTCATTTTTCAAAATTTTTGACCTGGTAACTTGTTAGTTACCGGTCATATTACGTACATTGTTCCAAATTTGAAAGTATATTACGTACAAAAATAATAAAATTTGTATGTTACGTACTTCGGTATATTTGAGAAAGTTTGTTACGTATTCCCAGCCTTCACCCAAATAACTACAACTACGAGCTTTCTAACGATTACATATACTTGAGGTGACCGACTCTTTAATACCTGGAATTTCTAATTCCTAACAATCTCCCCCTAAGGGAGGTCACCTCAATCATGTACTAGAATTACATTAAATACAAACAGATATTTCATTAGCAATTGTTCTTGCATTCTTGATGTAGTACTTTGCTCCGAAGCTTGTAGTCATTGATTCTTCTCATTGCATGTTTGGTTAATCCAAGTGGAGGTCTTTTACTGATCCACGTGATAATAAATTTGAGTCAGCTTTTGAGATCATCAGCTACTAAAAATCTCTGAGACATCCATTGTGGTGTTGGTATTATATGATGTTGTGACATTCGGACCGACATGCTCACATTCTGGATCATGATATCTTTTCATCAGAGTAGCGGAAGCTTTCGTTGATTCATGATATTGGCAGCAGCGTAGCAGAAGCATGGAGTGAAAATATCAGAGTCATTGATGCACTTATCATGATTTCTTGAGAGATGAATGTATAGTGTGAGCATGCGGCTATGGATTGACCGCTTCATTCTGATCAGCTGCAAACGTCGGGCGTACCTGCATACAACAGTTAGCAATAAAGCGTATAAAAGTGTCTTTGACCACTTTAGTTGAATTGAGGTACACGGCCCACGGTTCCCCGTTGATCAGTACATGTACTGCCTGTGATCAGGTATAATTCCGAAGAATTTCCTTGACAGGGTTTCGCAGCTGTTCTAGCTGTTCTCAAACCGGAACGTCTCAAAGAAGACAACATGGAGTGAGTGAACCAGCGAATTTAAGTCCACTGATTGATGAAAAGAGATTTGAAAAACAATTGTGTATTGCTCAATAGAAATTGTTTTGATTGTTTTTGCAATACAACGAAGGTTTTATTGAAAATCAATTATCAATCATAAAAACACCTTTTGATTTGAAAAATTAGTACACGGTCGATGTGCTAAAGAAAAGAGTTATTAAGCACAAAGACCGGTTTTTTCAAAGGTATCCGTCAATCCATAACCTGAACCAGGATTGATTCAAGAGATTAAATCGCCCCATTGTTTCTGTTCAGTTGTCACATGGTTGATCTATATAATAGATCTCACATGCCACCTACCAGGAGCTTGTTTGATGTTGGCTCCAGAAGGTTTTCCATCTTCACTGTGAATATGTTCACATATCACTCGGATGTTCTGGCAAAACCACAAGTATAATGCATAGGACTCAAGATATAATCTCTCTTTCCACATTGTGTGAAACAGAGAGTCTTCATTGAAAGTGTCCTAATGAGATTTATTGATGATCTCGTGGCTCTAGACTCAATTTTGAGCATATTTGGATCCTGTGCCGGAGACTAGGGAGAGGGTCTCTTTTTTTCAATATCAACGATCTCTAAGAGAAAGTCGATAGATAATGTTGGTTCCCCGTGAGAATGAAACAAGTCCTTTTAAGAGGAACTTGAGTGGTTTGGAAAGTTGAAGTGCAGTGCGTCACTGGGTCCATGACGTCTTGTCTTCAATACCGATGTTACCATCAGTAGCATATGAATTGAACCCGGTTTCTGCCCTAAGGTTGAATATATGGAGGGCTATTTGTTTTCACCCTTTTCTCATTCAATTCTTTTTAATTCTTCAACCCCTTCAGTGCTTACCGAGACTTCATAGCTAGAACCTTGTTGGGTTTATTTCAGTACTAGCTCAGTCTCAGTCCGCACTCTTCCCATATCTCATTTTTCTCCTTTTATCATCATACCTAAGAACTCTACACTAACTAGTGGATAGTCCCTGGGTAGATCCCTCCGGTTCTGGCGGATCATGGGAACACATACCTAACCTTATCATCCTTATATCACCGTACATAAAGTAAAGTTGGTCGGTCTATTTGGTATTGTTCATCTACCATTGGAACCAATTGAAAACCATTTGAAGATCAATCCAGATACTTGTGATATATTATCAAACCATTTTGTACCTGAATTGTTTTTTGATATTTTTAGAATAAGTGCTCCCCCTCAACATGTGCATGAAATGTTTGAAATCGTTTTGCACATGGAGGCAAGAGGAAGAAATTACTTCTTTGATTACCATTTTCTAAAAGATATCACCATCACTTCCTTGATCCAATCAAGTAGATAAAGCATTTCCGGGAAGGATGAGGTTTCCATAAGTTTGCTCCCCCTCAATATGTGCCTCGAGGTTTGAAAAGAGTTTTGCACATACTAGAGGGAACCTGCACATTGAGATAAGTGATCACGTTTCAAATCATAGGTTTAAGATAGATGCTCCCCCTCAACATGTGCATAGAAAATTTGAAATCGTTTGTCACATGTAGGAAGGATAGCATGTACATCTTTATAAAACCATTTACCGAATTATCAGTTTAAATCACACATTCTCCCCCGATCACAATTATCAAATCATTTGAGATTTGTGATCTCTTATAGATTTAAATTGATTTTGAAAGCTTTTAAGGAGAATTGTGACTTGATTATGAAAGCGTTTTAACTGATAAGGATCGGATTTTAAGACTTTAAAACTCCATTGATAAAAACATGCATGTACATCTTTTGAAAACAATTTAATGCCAAATAACTTTTTAATTT
This sequence comes from Chrysanthemum seticuspe, assembly GCA_019973895.1. Classification (NCBI taxonomy): domain Eukaryota; kingdom Viridiplantae; phylum Streptophyta; class Magnoliopsida; order Asterales; family Asteraceae; genus Chrysanthemum; species Chrysanthemum seticuspe. The sequence continues at coordinate 346,098,788 of BPTQ01000005.1, read as the reverse complement.
AATTGAAATCATTCTCCCCCTCAATCAATGACATAGGTTGTTGATTGAGAGATAGAGATTTTGACAAATAAGTCCTGATGATTATCAAAAATAGAGACCGAGTTATTTTTTAAAACAGTTAGTTTTCAGCAGATAAATGTTTATAGAATCAGAGCAAGGAATTTGAAAACATAGTAAAGCATGGCTTTGTTCTTTCTTTGAAAAGCGGGTTACTGCCTGAAATGACAATAAACCATTTATTTTCTCTTTCTCCCAAAAATGTTTTTTTTTTTTTATAAAAATTCGAACAACATCTAAAGTCCCGTGTCATTCTTTGAATGACAGCACAAAGACCGTAGATATTTTCGAATCGAGAAAGACATGACCAAAATGACAATATTTTTTGAAGATTTTTCGAATTTTTCAGATTTTTATGGATTTTGAAAGTTTTATAATTTTCTATTTGATTTTTGAGAGTTTTATAATTTTGTATTTTGATTTTCGAATAAATATTTACAAGAGATAGATGAAGATAGACCTTTACTCCTCGTCTTCCTCCTGAAGACGTTTGAGTGTTTCAGGTTGAAGGCTTTTCAAACCTAGTCGTGGAAGTATGAACTCAAAACGTTCTCTTGGAAGAGCTTTGGTGAAGATGTCTGCTAACTGGTATTCAGACCTCACAAAATAGAGTTCCACCACACCTTTTTCCACTTGTTCCCTGATGAAATGATGTCGAATGTCGATATGCTTTGCTCTTGAGTGTTGAACGTTGTTGCATGAGAGAGCAATAGCACTTTTATTATCACAGTACAGAGGGATTTTGTTGAATTCAAAGCCATAGTCAGATAATTGAGATCTCATCCATAATATTTGAGCACAACAAGATGACATGGCTATGTATTCAGCCTCTGTAGAGGAAATAGAAGTACTCATTTGCTTCTTTGAAGACCAGTTCACAAGCTTATCACCCAAAAACTGAGCACCTCCAGATGTACTTCGACGAGTATCTTGACACCCTGCATGATCAGCATCTGCATAGGCTGTTAGTGACATACCGGTGTCCTTCGGGTACCAAAGACCCATATTGATGGTTCCTTGAAGATACCGAAAGACCCGTTTAACCGCTTCAAGGTGCTTTTTAGTAGGCTTAGCCTTGTATCTAGCACACATGAAAACAGCGAACAAGATGTCTGGTCTACTAGCTGTGAGGTACATCAGGGATCCAATCATACTACGATATTTTTTTTGGTAATCATGATCCCTGAGTGGTCCTCATCTAGTTTGGTTCGATCAATCATGGGAGTGTCAACAGGGTCACTTGAATCAAATCCAAATTTCTTTAAGATCTCAGTTGCATATTTAGATTGATTTATGAAAATGCCTCCGGGACTTTGCGAAATTTGTAATCCCAAGAAAAATGACATTTGTCCCATCATTGACATTTGAAATTTTGAACTCATTTCATTTGAAAAATGATCACATTCCATTGGGTCTGTCGAGGCAAAAATAATATCATCAACATAAATTTGAACATGAATTAAATGTTTGCCTGACTTCCTGGTGAACAATGTTGGATCAACTGCTCCTTTGCTAAATCCGGTAGATAGAAGAAACTTTGACAGTGTATCATACCATGCCCTTGGAGCTTGCTTTAGACCGTAAAGAGCCTTCTTCAAACGATAAACGTGAGTAGGATGCTCTTGATTTACAAATCCTTCAGGTTGGCTGACGTAGACGACTTCTTTAAGGTCTCCGTTCAGAAATGCCGTCTTCACATCCATCTGATAGTCTACCATGTTCTTACTAGCAGCATTAGCCAAAAAGATTCTGATTGCCTCGATTCGAGCAATTAGAGCAAAAGATTCTTCAAAGTCAATACCCTCCTCTTGACGGTATCCTTTAGCAACTAATCGAGCCTTGTTCTTCAACACATCACCATGCTCATCAAGTTTCACTTTGAAGATCCATTTAAGAGCAATAATCATAGCACAGTCTGGGGCAGGTACTAACTCCCATACATCAAGTCGATCAAACTCATGAATTTCATCTTGCATGACATTGAACCAGCTATCTTCATTCATGGCGGTTTTAACATCTTTTGGTTTGACCTTAGATAGTACAGATTTGAAGAAGCACCATAAGGCATCGGTTGCAAGTTGTTTCCGGGTTGATACAGGACGAGAGGGATTTCCAATGATGTTGTCTAGAGGATGATCGTGAGTCCATTTTCTAAGGTGTTCATGTGGCAGTTGTTGAGGGACTGAGGTAGCAGAGTCGATGTCTCCTGAAGAAGATGGTTCTGATGATGATTCAGGAGCAAATATGTTTTCAAATGGAGCATCTTCAGTAGTAGCAAAGGGATTAACTTCATCATTGATGCCAGAAATAGTTCCATGATGTACATTTGAAGAATGATGATTTGTTGATAAGACTGAAGGATCAGCAGTAGGCGCTTCTTGACTTAAAGATATTGAGACTGAGGGATTGACTTCATTCACAGGAATATGAGCAGCCTCTGTTGTAGGGATCGACACCTCATTAGTACTTGGATCATAAAGTTCATCAAACATAGGATCAAACAATTTCTTTAAATCATCTTCAGATGGAGGTACATATGGAGTTTCTTGAGAGGAGTTTGGAACAGGGGATGAACCAATGGGACTGTTTTGAAGTGCGGGTCCTGAACTGGATTGTCCAGGAGCCATTTGACCGGTCAGCTCATCAAACGTAACGTGAATTGTTTCCATGATATTTCGGGCTCTTTTGTTGTAGATTCGGTATCCCTTTTTGTTTGGTGCATACCCTACAATTACTCCAATGTCTGCTTTAGCTCTAAGTTTGCCTAAGTCTTGACCCTCATTAGTTGGATAACACAATGCACCAAACACACGAAGGAAAGAGAGATTAGGTTTTCTGTTGTGGACAAGTTCATATGGAGTTTTTCCATGAACAGTGTGAATCAGGGAACGATTTTGTGTGTAGCATGCAGTGGCAATAGCTTCAGCCCAGAGAAACATTGGAACCTTTGAGTAAATCAGCATTGTTCTAGCGGCTTCTACAAGAGTTCGATTTCGTCTTTCAACTACACCGTTCTGTTGAGGAGTTCGTGGAACACTTCTTTGATGGCTGATTCCAACGCTTTCATAAAATACAATAAGTTGTTTGTTGACAAACTCAGTTCCATTGTCTGTTCTGATAATTCTGACGGTTTTGTTAAGTCGAACCTGCAGCTGTTTGATGAGTTTGATGATGATATCAGGAGTTTCATCCTTTGTCCTTAAGAACTTGACCCAGGTGAATCTAGAGTAATCATCAACCACAACTAACACATATTTCTTCCCAAAGATATTCTGCACCCTCATTGGTCCACATAAATCCATATGAATCATATGAAGAACTTCTGTGACAGAGTTAGTAGGTTTGGGTTTATGGGCATACTTCTTGCTTTTTCCCAATTGACATGCTGAACAAAGATGATCCTTTTCGTACTTGAGTCTAGGTAAACCTACAACTAAGTCCTTTCTGGTGAGATCATTGATGGTGCCGAAGTTCAGGTGATTGAGACGACGATGCCATAACCATGACTTTGTTTTAGAAGCCTTTGACAACAAGCAAATTAGAGAAGACTTCATCATATCTTCGATAGAGATGGTGTATAGATTTGAACCACGTGAACCTCTTAAAAGTTCCTTACCATCAAGTTCTCTAACGAAGCAGGTATGTTTTCTGAAGGCAACTTCTAGATCCGAATCGCAGAATTGACCAACAGAGAACAAGTTGTGACCAAGACCTTCTACATAGTAAACCCTGGAGATAACACTTTTGCCAACAACATAGTCTCCATAACCCATAATAGCACCGAAATGATCATTCCCGAATCTAACTGTCCCGATGAATTTGCTCACGAAGTTCATGAGCCGTGACCGGTCGCCAGTCATATGCTTGGAACAGCCTGAGTCCAGGTACCACAGAACGATTTGAACGATATGCAGTTGAACACAGACAAGAATGGATAACTGGATAATTGGGATCCCCATGCAAGAATGGGTTCCATTTGGTTAGTAACAATGGTTGGAACACTCACATTAGAAATAGAAGCATTCATATCAGAAAATAAGGCAATGGAATCATTGTGAATAGATGCAGTACTAGTGTCTGTATTAGCCCTGTTCACAGTGTGCTCACTTCTTAAGGGAATAGTTCTACCAGTAGGCATCCATTTTCTAGTGGGCATTGTCTGATTAGTCTTATGACCAACAGGTATCCAATAATAGCCTATCTTACTAAATGTTCTTCCTGTGGGTTTCCACTGTTTTCTAACTTTCTTTCGTTTTTGCCTTTTAGCCTTCTTAGCATGAATTTTAGCATTAACAATATTAATTGGACAATTAACATCATTAGGCAAAACATTAACACCACATTCATGATTAGAAACAGAATTCAAGCAGACATCAATACAAGGTTTGCAAATAGTATCAGAATTCGAATTAATTACAGTACGCCTATGGCTAATACTAGAATCAACACGATTCGTTTTATTCGGTTCAAACTTAAAGTTCCTAGATTGTTCTTCTACTCTTTTCCAGTGCACATTCTTAGCTTGCGAGGTCCTATCATTCCTTGTATTGTCTTGAGACTTTGACCTGCTCCCTTTAATGTCACTGATTACTCCTGTAGAGGGAATGGGAACATTAGTTGGTTTTACTACTCTTTGCATCACCTGTTTAGATGTGCTGGGATCTGAACTACATGCAGGCACACTAAGGTTCACTTTCTTAAAACTAGAAGTGCTGGGATTTGTACTCCTAGAAGGCACACTTGAGTTCTCTTTCTTAGCATTGACAGATCTGGAATCTGAACTACTTAAAGGCACACTAAGGTTCACATTCAAAACATTGGGCATCGAATGAATATCATACTTGGCATTAGGCATCGAGCATGGAATCAAAGGATTAACTCTCTCACCTAATGACTTTGGGCATATTGTGATCAAGCATTCTAGGATTTCTTGAGATCGTTTGGCATATAAGCATGCATGTCCAATTGCATTATCATGAGGTTTCTCTAACTTATCCTCTTCAACAATCTCACGCAGACATTCTAGGCAATCCTTAAGGGATGAGAAGTATGTTTGAACAGCAAGTTTGTTGTTCCTGAGATGAAGAGGGACATATTTCACAAACAAAGCATATTTATTACAAGAGTGAACCTTTGATACACCATTCTCCCCATTGGTCATAGGCATTTTCCCTTTTACCTGACTCTTCAGATTCTCAATTTCCTTTTGCAATGAAGCTATTTGTTCGTTATTTTTGTTACGAGTGACCTTTATTGATTCAAATAACTCATTGAAATGATGTTTAACCTTTTCATTTTCTTCTAGAAAACTTTCGTTTTCCTTTTGTAATGCATTTACTAGGTTTTGAAGATGAAACTAATGAGAATTATGAGAATCTAAAAGAGGAGGCATTTGGGAGCCTGTCATATTGTTCGTTTGACCCTTTAATTGAGAGATTTGGGCTTTCAATTTTCTGATCGTGTTGCAATGAGCTTGAATCTGTTCATCACATTTGTTAATTTGAAAAACTGCATCAAACTCTGGAGCAACTGAGGATGTCTTGATATTTGAAGTTTTGACATTTTCTTTAAGATGTTGATATTTTAGTTGTAAATTAAAATGCTCAACTTCTAGTTTAGAAAAATGTTTAACCAAATTGTCATGATCATCCAGTTCAATTTTCTCGTTTAGTTCAGAATTAGTTTTTTCAAGCTCAATGACACGATCATGGGAGACTTTCAGGGCAACAGATAATTCATGAAATTGAGAAGCATTAATAGAACAATTTGTAGCAGTGAAAAACATATCTTGAGCAACACATTCAGTAATAAGAGTTTCATTTAATGTATGCAAGTTCTTCCTCTCAATCTCATTATATTTTAGTGCACGCTCATAGTCACTAACTTCAACTATCATTGCATCAAATTCCTTTTCCATTCCCTTAATATCAGTTTCTATCCCCTTTTTAAGACTCTCAAAGTGATCTTTTAGGAGTTTAAAGAAAGGCATGACCTCAGTTAAATAACATTCTTTCATTTGCTCAAAACCCCTTTCTCTTTCAGTTATACCAGTGAGTGTGATCCTTTTCTTGCAAGTTTTCTCAAAATCAACAAATAGTTGAAATATAACATATTGGCTAATTAAGGTCTTGCTTTTAGTGGCAATTGTTCTAGGAACAAGATGCATTGGTGTATTAGGAGGATACACAGTCGCTCTAGGCATTTTCCAAAGGGGAGGGCTTTTTTCAACAATATTTTCAGCTTTCTGCTTATCTAAATCCATTTTCCAGAAAACTTGTTCGGGAGTCAACATTGTCTGAGGCTTAAACATGTTCAAGGAAATCTAGTTTTCCTTTTTGTAATCATGGGGTGTGATCTTTATTTTCTTCTCTTTACATTTAGGATCATCTAATTTCTTGTTCATCTTTTCCTTAGTGACTTCATCTGATTTCTTATCTTCCTCAGTGCACTCAACGCAACTAGGTTTCTGTTTAGGTTTAAGGATTTCATTGCCATCATAAAGAACCTTATGAGCATTTCTAGCCCTTTTAATGACCTCTGGATTTGGTTCTTCAACAAGGGGAATGCTATGCTTATCGCTTAAGACTATATGCTTAGTGATCATGTGAGCAGTCTGAATGGTGTTCCCTTGTATGTACAACTTGTTTTCAAGTTTGTTTTTCAAAGTTTTCAGATTACAAAAATCTTTCAAGAGTTTTGATTCCTTTGCATTAAATTCTTGCTTAAGCATTTTCACATTTTCTTGAAGTTCTTGTTTTTGTTTAGCAGTTTTAGAAAGCTTTTCTTAAAAGGAATTTAACTCTTGTTTTAATACTTCTTCTCTAAAATTACTTTTTCTAATGATTGTACGCACTTGGTCATCCATTTCCTGCTCACGAGTGGTCAACTCAAATTTTGCACGTTGTTCATAGATAGCAACACGTTCTTTATAGGCATTTAGTTCAGAAATTACAGAATCATCAGGGGCACATGCAGTGTATTCATCAAGAACATAGTTATTGTTGACTGCAGAAGATGCATCACTTCGTACAACTTCACTTTCACTTTGTTTCACATATTGATCATATGGGACAGCATTGATATTACCCATATTTTCAATATTCGATTCAAAAATTTCAGTTAATTGTACTTTGTCATGCATCTTTTGCACATCAGCATCATCGTATAGTTTTAATACCTCTGAGATGAGTTTGTCTTTGGATGAGCCAGCTTGTGGTGAAGAAGAGACCTTGGGAGAAACCATTGGAGAAATGCTAGCCATAACAATTGTGTGTGCAGTAGGTCCATCATCTACATCAGAGTCGTATGCATCACAATCAGCGACTTGAAAGGCATTCTGATGATTGTGACCTATCTCCTGAATAGGCTGCTCATCCACATCTGCATCATAGGTCTTGGCATTGCCCTCAGCTAGAAACAACAATTCCTCTTCATCCAAAGCAGCACCATTATCCTGAGCTTGTACAAGCAGCATCTTATCTCTGAAGTAATCAGCATTCTGTGGACGCTTTGGAGATGTGCAGTTCCTTGCAATGTGTCCCTCACTACCACAGTTATAACATTTGATCGCCTTAGCTTGACCTTGATTACCATTCCTTCCTCGATTCTGATTACCAACATAACCTCTACCAGCTCCACCTCTTCCCTGATCATATTGTCTTTCCTGAACTGGTTGCACCACGATCCTCCCATCTTTAACAGTAGCTTGATTGTGTGGGTTAGATGCTGTTCTGAGGTTGTTGTTGGTTTGTGGGAGAGAATTCATGTTTTGACTAATCAGAAGTGCTAGTTGATTAATGATGTTACCCACGTGTGCATCAGCATCAACTTGTTTGAACATAGGATCAGGAATGAGTTTGTGATTACCATTACCCATGGGTATGACTTGTGAGGCTTTGGTTGTGATTCCGATGTTTGAGTAGAAGGCAGTTGAGTCATTAGACGAGCTTGTCTCTCCCTGGTTGGTTTTGAATTGATTAAGAATCATTTTTTCAAACATAGCATGTCTCTCATTCTGAAGGAGGAAGGCATAGAGTTGCTCATAATTTGTATTCTTCAATCCTTTAGTGAGCTTCACAGAGGTGACAAACTTGTGGTAATTCGGGATTCATGTTGCTCACAAATTTTGAGTTTAGCTGAATGTTAGGCATAGTCATTCTGATGTTCCTCATATCATTCACCAACTTATGAAATCTCACATAGTACTCATAGACACTCTCATCTGGTTTCATCTTGAAGTGTTCAAATTCGTCATAGAGTTGTGATTCTCTGTCTTCCATAGTTAATTCAGACCTGAGAGAAGCATCTTGACATTATCCCATACTGCCTTTGCTTCGGTGTTGTGATTGATCAGCTTGTAGATGTCTTTAGGAAGACCTTGAAGAACAATGTTAGAATCCCTGATATCAGCATCGAATCTCTTTTTCTCCTTATCATCAAGCTCATCATACATCTTTGGTCTGTCCATTCCATAAATCAGAGTTCCATCTTTCGCAGTATCAAGTACATCTCTAGTCGTCTCAACTCGATACGGTCCTTCATCAATGGATTTGAGAATGTTGGCACCATTTTCCTTTCCAAGACAGTACAATCTGATTCGTTGAGCCCAAGAATCGTAGTCAGTTCTGTCAAGCATGGGTGGACGAGTATCTGAACCAGCTGCTTGAACGTCCTCGGCAACAGTGGAGATGATAGTGGAAGCGTTGGTAGACATGTTAACAGATTATACGGGATTTTATAACTCTATGATTAAACCGGGAAATAGATTCTTTCACGGGATTTTACTAAATCAAGAGAAAACCGTAAAACAATCACCCAAGTCGCTAGAAGATAATGCACCAAGTCGCTAACACCTAATTCGCTATACCACCAAGTCGCTAAAGTCCCAAGTCGCTAAACAAAGGCAAGTCGCTAAATAGTAACTCGCTAAGCCTCAAGTCGCTAGCAAAAATTTGGCAGCAATTCGCTAATCAAGTCGCTAAAGATTCAAGTCGCTAAATAGCAACTCGCTACTGACCAAGTCGCTAACACCAAGTCGCTACCCGTAGTGGAGAGTCCACTACTTGTACTGTAAGTCGCTAGGCCTAAGTCGCTAGCTCCAAAAACTGCAACTCGCTACAAAATTGTAAAGCAAGTCGCTACTAATAAACAAATCCGTAGGTCAAGTCGCTAGCAAGAAAAACACCATAAACATCACTTTTCAATCCAAAAACAACCCAACCAAGATGATTCAAGCTTACCAAATGAAAACCTAAACACTTGTGATGATTCTAAACATAAAAGTACTAACAAAATCCAAGCTTTAACACAAGAAATCAACCAAATGATGCACAAACCACTAAACTTTTTCAAACTCAAAAACCACCTAAAAACCACTAGAAATCCAAAGATGTGCAAGATATGATCTAACCATGGCTCTTGATACCAATTGTAGGATATTAGTTTTCACTTACACATCAAACCATAACACAAGGTGGGCGTATAAGTGGAATTCTAGAGAGAGAAAGTTAGAGGTTTAGGGAACTTAGTGAGAGAAAGTGAAAGATATTATTATGAGCTCCAACTCTCTACCTTGGGAGGTAGAGAGTATTTATAGTCTTACATAAAACGCCACACAACGGGCTGTGGATCAGGCATACAGTGGGTAAAGACCCGTCCGTCCTCCACGGTGTTACTTAACTAAATACTACTTAGCTTAAAATAACTACAACTACGAGCTTTCTAACGATTACATATACTTGAGGTGACCGACTCTTTAATACTTGGAATTTCTAATTCCTAACAAAATTACACCGTTCGTCCTTGTGGTTTGCGTTGACCGCAGGAGTTCGTCCTTTGACCAAAAAAGTTGCACCGTCCATCCTTAAGTGGCAAACGTTATGCGCCGTTAGTCCCTCCCTCTAACGGAGACCACTAACGGTCGTTAAGTCTTGTTAACCTGAGGGTATAATCGTCATTTCAACACCATAAGGACGAACGGTGCAAGGACGAACGATGTAGTTTACACTTTTTGTCCGTTTTTTTACGTTTTCGTCCGTTTTCTTATGTTTTCTAACTTTTAACTCCGTTTTTTTACGTTTTCGTCCGTTTTCTTACGTTTATTTACGTTTTTGTCTGTTTTCTTACGTTTTCATCCATTTTTTTATGTTTTCATCCGTTTATTTGCGCTTTACTCCCTTTCTTACGTTTTCATCCGTTTTCGTCCGTTTTCTTACGTTTTCATCCGTTTTTATCCGTTTTTATACGTTTTTGTCCGTTTTAATACGGTTTCTTCCATTTTTCTTACGTTTTACTTTGTTTTTTTACGTTTTCATCCATTTTCTTACGTTTTCGTCCATTTTCTTGCTTTTTGTCTGTTTTTCTTACGTTTTACTTTGTTTTTTTACGTTTTCGTCAGTTTTTTTTACATTTTCATTCATTTTCTTACTTTTGCGACTATTTTTTTACGTTTTCGTTAGTTTTCTTACGTTTTCGTCTGTTTTTTTACGTTTTCGTCCGTTTTCTTACGTTTTCGTCCGTTTTCTTACGTTTTGACTTTGTTTTTTTCGTTTTCATCGGGTTTTTTACGTTTTCGTCCGCCTTTTTATGTTCTCTTCCTTTTTTCTTACGTTTTACTCTGTTTTTTACGTTTTCGTCTGTTTTTTTACGTTTTCATCCGTTTTATTACGTTTTCGTCTGTTTTTTTACATTTTCGTCCTTTTCTTACGTTTTAAAACGTAAGAAAATGTAAAAAAAACAGACGTTTTAAAACAGACGAAAACGTAAAAAAAACATACAAAAACAGACTTTTTTTTACGTTTTCATCTGTTTTATTACGTTTTCGTCTGTTTTTTAACGTTTTAAAACGTCAGTTTTTTTTTCGTTTTCTTACGTTTTGAAACGTAAGAAAACGGACGAAAACGTAAAAAAACCGATGAAAATGTAAAAAAAACAGAGTAAAACGTAAGTAAACAGACCAAAACGTAAGAAAACAGACGAAAACGTAAAAATAACAGACAAAAACGTAAGAAAACGGACAAAAACGTAAAAAAAATAGACGAAAACGTAAGAAAATGAACGAAAATGTAAAAAAACTGACGAAAACGTAAAAAAAAGAGTAAATCGTAAGAAAAACAGACAAAAACGTAAGAAAATGGATGAAAATGTAAAAAAAGACAAAAACGTAAAAAAATTTGAGTAAAACGGAAGAAAACGTATTAAAACGGACAAAAACGGATAAAAACGGATGAAAACGGACGAAAGCGGACGAAAACGTAAAAAAACAGAGTAAAACATAAAAAAATGGACGTAAACGTAAGAAAACAGATGAAAACGTAAATAAACGTAAGAAAACGGACGAAAACGTAAAACAACAGAGTTAAAAGTAAGAAAACGTAAGAAAACGGACGAAAACGTAAGGAAACGGACGAAAACGTAAAAAAACGGACAAAAAGTGTAAACTACACCGTTCGTCCTTGCACCGTTCGCCCTTATGGTGTTGAAATGATGATTATTCCCTCAGGTTAACAAGACTTAACGACCGTTAGTGGGCTCCGTTAGAGGGAGGGACTAATGGCGTATAACGTTTGCCACTTAAGGATGGACGGTGCAACTTTTTTGGTCAAAGGACGAACTCCTGCGGTCAACGCAAACCACAAGGACGAACGATGTAATTTACTATATAATTTATTGGAAAGGGGAGTTTAAGATGAATGGGTTGAAGTACATTAATGTAGAGTGAATTTATAGGAAAGAAAAACAACTAGATATTGATAATGAATTGAAAGTTCTCAAGTTTTATTGGAAAGGAAAACAACTGTCTTGTCAGTGTTCCCCTCATATTCATTCGCAACAAATTCGCAATCACTAACAGATCATTTTGTTGAAGCATTTGTAATTGATTCACATGATCTCGAAGTAAAGCAACTATTGGGTATGAACGGGGCCCCATTTCTTTATCGCGTGACACTCACTTTGCAACTGGATCGCAGCGTCTTCGACATTGTTCCGGTCAAATTTCGGTGTGCATGAAAGCGGACAAGACGGGTGTCATCATTATCGGAATGAGACGGTGGTGAAGATAATCAATTTCCTGTAAGAATGAAGGTGCATGTAAGGAAATATGGTCGATCATGTAAAGTTGGGGGTATGACAGGATATTAAATAACATGATAAATACGTGAGAAATAAAAGCATTTTAGAGGGTTTAGCGTTTAGGATATAAAAGTTTGTTTGGCAACAAGCGGCGGTGAAAAAACGAGCATTAAGATTCTAACACTACTAAAACAAACATTGAAATCAGCCCCATGGATGACTTGCCAATCGGGGGACGTAAATATAGAAAGTTGACCCTTGATCAGAAGAAGTACGTTCTTGACTTCAGCATCATGTTTGTTACAGTAGTAGTGGTACTGCATAGCAAAACAGTGAGACTCCTTGCACATTTCTTAGTGATTGTTTTTGTCTGGTGTTATTTTGGTATCAGCATAGTAAAGATGAAGTGTGTGAGGAACCCCTATCTAGTGACATGGCTATTCATAACGAGAATGAATTCGTTTCATAATATGAATCTATAAGACAGCAGCCCCCGCTGGTTGAAGCTTACCGGTTAGAACCTTGACACTGATTGCAATGGTGCTACCTGCCATCAAAAAAGGTCTTGGCTAAAAAGATAGGTTAAGGAGTACCTACTAGTCTATATTGTTGCTTAGTCATATACCATTGTTTTCATAGACAACAGCTTGTAGCTATTCGAATCCTTTCATCTCAGATGAACTTGTCTCCTTAGCAATAAAATACATCTCAAATCAAACATACTCACACAAAGTCATATAATCTACTAGGTCAATTTTAAAAGTTTAGATGTCCCGGACAATCATTAACAGTTCAGCAGCCACAAACTTCAAATATTCAGTACGGAAAAATTCCAACTTTCATTTCAGCTTTTCATTTCTGTGAGTTATGTTGAATTATATAACATGACTCTCATATATAAAACACATAAAACATCAAAGAAACATGCGGAAGCGTATAGAAACGAATAATGAATAATTAATTAATTAACATAAACATAAAGTATGCGTACCTTTTTTATTTTAGCCGAACAAGAATCAATTCCACAAAACTAGCAAGTGATGAACCCTAATTAGGGTTTATAGGATTATAAGAATTACCCCTTACCGTTTTTGTAATTCAATCCAAGATACCAACAAAAGTATGTTAGTACCACGTTCTTGTACACACTTACTAAATCAAATTAAAGTAATGATAGTTTTAATCACACGAAAATATTTGTTTTGGAAAAACAAAGTGTTCGACTACCCTTTAAGTATGTACGATCGGTTGGACACAAAAAACACACAAACACCTTTTGGTTTTTAGGTTATGAGTACAAGAGATGGAATACAAAGACCCTAGGCCTTGTATTTATACACAAGATAACTTTGTTTCCAAGTTAAGTGTGGGTTGGGCTTTTTTGATCCTTTGGCCGATCGGTTTACATATCCCAAGGGGATTCCGGAACCTTCCCAATCTCTATTTTAGTATTTAGTCTTTCCATTTAACATTTAACGATCGTTAGTCCATTACACTTAATTAACTTAACGTCCGTTATATATTTCGTGTAATTAATAAATAAATATAACATTTTATATTTAATTATTAACTTTAATTCTCATACGTAAAGCGTGCAATCATGTAGTCTCGAGTTCAATCCTAACTCACTACTGCTAATTTATATCCATAGAACTAACAACTCCCACTTGGATATATCTTAATAGAGTGATCACATCGGTTAGCGTCTAGCAACACTTCGATGCCTCTAGTACAACTCGAGCAAGGCTCCTGAAAAACCTTTTAATGATCTCTCATTATTATTATCCTTTTGTTTCTAATACCATGTTAAATAAAGATATGGAATTAAGTCATTCTTTATTCAACTATTATGTTTCTCGTTTTAAGTGACTGACCAAGATTACCAAATCTTCTGAACATATTCAGGGGAGATTTTAGGTGCGTCCGCACAAACATCTTATCAACCCTACGAGTGGCACAGCAGTATTAAACTCCAAATAAAATTGAAGGAACAAATTATATCTTGACTACGAGACTAACCCACAAACTTTGCAACACCTCTGAAAACAACCCTTATGACTACCAGTTACGTATAGCGTTAAGTTGTTCCACAGAAGTGCACTACATTCATGACACTTATCTGGTATCTCAAGTCTGAGGATAACTATTCACAATTTACTTATAACAATATCCATAAAGTAAATTATGTAGTTGAGATAAGTCGTATATTCAATTCATTGAATATCATCTGAAATTGGTATGCTTTCTCATCAATATACTTTTAAGTATATTCTAACAAATCACTCAGATTTGTCTTAATTTAACGATACTCCCATATCATTAATTGACAACGGACGATTTAGAATAAATGAATTTATTCACGGATTAAACATGCAAATATAGTATACAATATATTATAAAATCAAACATACTAAGTATTTGATTTATTATAACAATTGTTTAATATCCCTTATCCAAATACTAAATAGATCAATGCATGAAAATTCCAGTTGATGAATTATGCCTCAAGTAATGACAATCATACTTGTTGACAAGCATAAATCAACCAATTTGATCTATCGTAATTTTGAGAATATTTATTTCAAGAATTCAATTAGTGAAGTTCTTGTATATGTGCATTCACCAATCCACATAATAATTCATAAAGTGTGTGACATCCTCTATCATCAATTTTATGACAATTTAAACTGTCAAACATTTTAAAGTTTAAAGTATTCTTATTCTTTTAATGTATAATCCAACTGCGCTCTTATTAGCACAACTAGTTCACATGGCTATTAACAAGGATGAAATCCTACCATGACTAGTATTGAGTGTCATCTCAATTAAACCAGCATCATTGTATACAAACAACAATATGCTCATTAAAACTCCATAAACTTTAATATCTATTGTGTAATGTTTGATGCTTTTCAAACTTTCAAGTTTGTAGCTAATGACAATTTGCACAACAATTGACATATTGTTCATCCATAAAATCTAGGAGCAATTCCAGGCTGAGGATGTAATTCTATTAGAATATTCATTACACAAGTTATCTAATAACTTTTAGTTAAACATCAATGTTGTCAAATCATCTATCATTCAAGAATGATACAACAATTTGATTATACTTACACGATGTACATGATGAATCTACAGGTGAAACTTAGATTTCATTTATGTTCTATCTTGTCAAAGATATGTATCCATTTCCCAAATGATATACCATGTTTAATTAGAATCATTTATTTTACTGCACATGTTTATTAACAATAAACATATATTCCAAGGTTGTATGTTTTAATTCTTAAATCTTACAAGTGAAGTTTTATTCCAAACTAAGACTTAACATTTAGCTTACAAGGATTGTTACTTCCCATATGTTATACAACATATAAGATTTAAAACCTTAACATAATATTCCCACTAGCTTTCAGGAATACTTAAAATTTATCTTATTTCAATTATAAATCAAAACTAGGATTTAATAATTAAACATAAGAATAATTTCATAGATGCATGCATTTATCCATTCATGAATTATTGCACTTCGTACACTTCCAAATATTTTATGAATTCAAAAAACCTTTTGATTATTACCGTCCTCGCTCAAGTAATTTCTCAAGAAAGAGTTTTGATATTCCATTGTCATATTTCATATTAATGAAAACAATTATGACAATTATCATCTTTATATATTTAATGTGTCTAGGAAAGAATATTCAATCACAATTAATTGCTTAAGTATGATTAATAATCTAGTCATAAAACATGCATTAAATATGTGTACAATTTTGTTCATATGATTTCTACACATATAGAAATTCAAACCACTAGAGTTTTCCATCTCTTTGAAGAAACTCATTTCTAATCTCTAGTCTAACTATTAAGATAAACCAAATTTCCAAAATTGATTATCTTTATGGACAACATCTTTAACATTCATAGTATGAGTAATTTACCCAATTCAATATTTGGTAATCCATCATAATGATTATCAGGTTTACTATAATCATGTAACTCATGTTCTTCTCAGCATATAAATCAAATATCTGAGATGTCCTTATAGATCTATGAATGAAAATTTCATCATCTTGAGGTCTATCATTTACATGTCTAACCTCATAATGATATTTACTAGTGTATTTAAGAAGATTATGTATCTTGTAATTTTATCTTTCAAGATAAAAAAAAACTCCCACTTGCCTTTTGTAATATATAGACTATCTATATATAGTTAGCAATTAGAGCAAAACTACATTTTTCTCTTTTTGGGATATTACAAATACACATTGATAATTCCTGACTTTAGTTTGTTAAATACCTATTCATAAGTAGTTTAACAAATTCAGAATCTTCAATTTTAAAACTTAATGTGATTGATCACATTCCATAATAAAATGGTGTTTTATCAATCTTCTAGGTTGGAGTCATATTGAGTATATTCAATACATACTCAATTTTCTAACCTTGTTATTTTTTAAAAAAGAAGTTATGGTTATCTTGAATCAAACAAATCAAATAGAGTTTGATTCTCCTAACTGAGCATACCATTAGCTTGTGGTATTTCATTAGAATTAGTATTGTAAGACAATCTAACAATATATAAGATAAAATATTCCTTTTGGCTTACCTATTTACCAACTAAGTCAACGTAATGGTATAATAGACTTTTCAAGCCAATTGCATGCTTTATAACACAAGTACTCTTTAACCATGTCACTTCATATCCATGTTTCATCAAGAAAACATAAACTCTTATAATCCCATTATACATTATAAAATATAAATCATTGATCAACTCAATGACTTCTTGTATATGTCTTAATTAAAAAACATAACAAGTTAACGTCTTACTTTAATATAAGTTTTAAAAGACTTAGTCTTTATGTCTTTACAATGAATCATAAACATGTTTAACTAAAGTAATTATGAACACAACTCTTGGTTTCAATAGTAGTTTCAAGTTAATTTATTTACTTCACAATAATGTAGGACTACATTATTTTTCATTTATGTCATTCCAAAATACATAAATAAACAAATTGAAGTAGTATTAGATTACTTCATTTATTTATGTCATTCTAATAATACATAAATATTTAATTTGAAGTAGTCTTATATATCATTTTGACACATGTTCTAAATACTTGTCTAATTTAGAAACTGTAAATTTATTCCAGATATGATCCAACGTAACATGGAGATTTACTTTGTTGTTGCAATCTCGCCAAGTTCTCACATGACGTAAATTGCAACACCAAGTGTTTCTTGAATTAGATATTTACAAGTCATTTTAGAACGTTAGTCTCTTACCTTGTAGTCAAGAGAATCCGTTAAATCATATACCTATATGTTGTACCTTGCACACAATATAGATTTCTCCCACTTGTGCACGGAACAACATCATGTAGCAGATAAACAACACGACATATGTTTGTTTATGTGACCTATATGATTGCGTCATTGATATTAGCATAACTAGTAGATGTAGAACCACTTCACTGTCTAGTAAGGAAACGTACATGACTATCCTTGAAAACATAAGTGTCTACAAGTGGAAAATAATTATCTTAAGACATTCTAGAGATAATCTGGGTTACTACCAAGATGACAAAGCTTGTAACTCCCACTGAATTAGAGATCATTACAATAATTCCTTATTCAGTAATAAGAACACAATGCTCCTACTTGATTTGACAACATTGTAAGTGTTTCATTAACCAATGAAAGAAAATAGTGTTCGATTTACTTCCCTACACCTTTGAGAAAGTCCATACATAACAATTACTTATGTACTTAAAAGAATGTATTCTACTATGTAGATGATGAATTATCCATCAACGCTATTAACTTGAAAAATTGGGCATGCAATTTCTTCCTTAATAGTTCTACCATTCCAAAAATTGTAAGTAGTACTTTAAATGGTCAAAATAGAACAACTAGATAAAATATACTAATTTGTCTTTTACCAATTCTGCAGTAAATTAGTCTAGCTTCTAATTTAATAACTCACAAACTATGCAATTTGCTTACGAGTTATGTATTTAGAATTTAGACAATTCTAATTGTCCTATTATACATTTCTTCATTAATGAAAAAAAATATGATTGAATCTCACTCTTTCTTATGAAAAGAGGACTAGGTTTATTCTTTTAGTAAAGTCGACTCTACCAAAAAACCCTTATAGGTGTAGATCAATTTACCAATACAAGAATAACCTACGTTTACAGTTTAATGTTGCATAAATACATTTAAAGAATTAGCAAAATTTAATTTTAGTATTTTCGATAATTAAACTTTTCAATAAAATAAAATACCCAAGGTAATATTCATATAACCATAGAATTTTCTCGAAAACTAGCGTCCAAATTATCATAGTTTCATTACATCAGTTGATCTGCTAGTAACGAAAGCACATAATAAGGTAATACGTCGAACAATAATTGGCAAACATTTTCCAATTCATAGATCATTATGGGATTTACATTTTCCAACGCTATTGCAAATGTAAACATGTTTTATCCCCATCTTGTGCCTTTGAGTCCAGTTCTCACTTACTACTCAATTTAAGTCGTCTAACTTAAAGAACTGCAAATATGTTCATGCAAGGTCTGACTTCACATGAAGAGTTACCATCACAATCTCGCCAAGTTCCCATATGACGTAAATTGCAACTTTTAGTGTTCCTTTAACTAGATGGCACTTAACTTAATTTTAAAAGGGTACTAGTTTTGATTTATGGTGTCAAATCAAATATGTACAAAGAAGCATGCATACAACTTCGTATCATTAGTTTTCAATAAAAAACTTTTTATTAACCAATTCACAAAGATTAAATTATCAAAGTTTTGATTGAGTTATTGGTTTCGCCAATTAAGGAATTTACCTTTAATTATCGTCCATTATATCGTACTTTTGCATAAGTCAAAAGACTTAGTGTTTCGGATAATTACCACAAAGTGGCGCATGGAATTAAAGCAAATTCGCCCTTAAGATGATTACATTTATAGCCTACTTGGTAACTCCAATTTGACTCGCAAAGAAGCGGAGAATTTGGTCAGCGCTGAAGCAATAACCTCCTTCTTTCGGGTCACAATTTATTGCGCTCCTCTCCTTGTACCCCTCTTACAGTTTGTCAAAATTGGATGAGCCGTTCTCACTGTTTGTACCAAAACCATCAATCAATTAAACTTATTGAAAATTTTACTCTTAAAAAACAAATCAAATTTCACCATTGTTTAGTCCAATTTATTTTTCTATTCAAAATTACCCTTTGCTTAAAACTTGTCACACATAATAAACAAACAAGTAACAATAAAAAATAAATAACTAAAACAATGTGCACATAACTAACAATTAATACGTGTATACAAGTAGCCACAAGCAACTTATTGATAAAACCTATTAATAATCAATATCTAGGTTAATTAACGTATATATCAACTAGGGCTTTCACTCGCATAATTGAAAGTGAGCCACATACATCGACGAATCGATTGCATAAGCCATAATTAAAATATACCAAATTGCACATAATTGATTCATTAATATTATTGAGGTATTTCCCAATTCAAGATTTTTCAAAATAATAAACATATGTATAAAACTTGACAATTAAATATATATATATATATATATATATATATATATATATATATATATATATATATATATATATATATATATATATCGACAATAATCCATGCCAAACATGCAGGTTTTCATGTATTTAACATAACAATTTATTCACGTTGTCACAAGATCGCATACAATTCCATGTCACATAACAATTTATTCATGAATATATCACGTAACAAATATATTAATTCTAGGTTTCGATATGGATAACATAACAATTAATATTAACCCTAAAAAAATTTAAAGAAATCGACTAAAAAAAAATTAGGGTATCGACCCATAAAAAAAAATTTGGTCGATCCAAAAAAAATTTTTGGACGATCCAAAAAAAAATTTAAAACCAAATTAGGGCAAAAGCCCTAACCCTAAAATTAGGGTTTACATAATCATAACCAAAACACTAGAATAATCATATCAAACAACATACAATATTCGTTTTTTACGTGTTTAGTAATTAATCACTCACTAAACAAGGCTCGTGATGCCACTGTTGAATTATATAACATGACTATCATATATAAAACACATAAAACATCAAAGAAACATGCGGAAGCGTATAGAAACGAATAATGAATAATTAATTAACATAAACATAAAGTATGTGTACCTTTTTTATTCTAGCTGAACAAGAATCAATTCCAAAAAACTAGCAAGTGATGAACCCTAATTAGGGTTTATAGGATTATAGGAATTACCCCTTACCGTTTTTGTAATTCAATCCAAGATACCAACAAAAGTATGTTAGTACCACGTTCTTGTACACACGTACTAAATCGAATTAAAGTAATGCTAGTTTTAATCACACGAAAATATTTGTTTTGGAAAAACAAAGTGATCAACCACCCTTTAGGGATGTACGATCGGTTGGACACGAAAAACACACAAACACCTTTTGGTTTTTAGGTTATAAGTACAAGAGATGGAATACAAAGACCCTAGGCCTTGTATTTATACTCAAGATAACTTTGTTTCCAAGTTAAGTGTGGGTTGGGCATTTTTGATCCCTTGGCCGATCGGTTTACATATCCCAAAGGGATTCCGGAACCTTCCCAATCTCTATTTTAGTATTTAGTCCTTCCATTTAACATTTAACGATCGTTAGTCCATTACACTTAATTAACTTAATGTCCGTTATATATTTCTTGTAATTAATAAATAAATATAACATTTTATATTTAATTATTAACTTTAATTCTCATACGTAAAGCGTGCAATCCCGTGATCTCGAGTTCAATCCTAACTCATGACTACTGATTTATATCCATAAAACTAACAAGTTAATGCCTCAATTTGCACCTTTTGCCATGCTATGATAGACTCCGAGCTGCTACACTGCTCCCATCGTGTCCGCGAGAGGATTGGAGACCTAATAATATATGTATACAACTTTATTATATTCAGGCAAAAGAAAAGTTGCATGTAACCGATACTAGTCCAGGAAAGCAAACAAGTATATTATGAACCTGGATAAGTGTTCACGCAGAGAAAACTGATCTTCTGGGCATGAAGGATGTGACTGTTGTTATTATTCAAATTTATTATTATTTTTTATTAAAAATACATTTTAAAAACAATAAATAATAAAATTTTAAAATAAAGTTTTTTGGTAAATACGTTTAGTGACAACAATGTCGTCACCAAATAGTTAACCAAATTTAATTATTTTAATTTTATTAAAAATATTTTTTAATAAGAGTAAATAATGATTTTTAAAATAAATATTAAGAATGTCGTCACTAAATGATGGGCGGGATAAAATTAATTTGTAGAGGGAAATACAAACTTTTCGTTAAATAACCAAAATTTTACGAAAAAAATGATGACCACATTGTCGTCACGAATCTTGATATCAAATTTTTTTATAAAGATTAAATAACCAATATAATTTAAATGAAACTACTTATATCTTATAAATAATTTATAAATGACTTAGAAATAATTTAAAGTAATTAACAGTTATTTAAATATAATTAAAGTTACTTATAAATGATTAAAAATTTTAATTAGACTAATTATAAATGATTTAAAAAATCTTTAAATTAATATAAAATAATTTAAATTAATTATAAATGATTTAAATTAGTTATAAATGATTTAAATAATTATAAAAATAATTTAACCGGGTGTGAATATAGTAGTTGGTTGTATTTTGATCTCGAGATTATTAAAAAATTGTGATTCAATGATTTATGCTGCAGGTATTTGAAAAAAAACTTTTGTGATTCAGTAATTTAAATTAGGTATAAATGATTTAAATAATTATAATGTGAAGCAATACTTTATATCCCTCCATTTTTCTTCATGGGAGATGAACTCCCATTATTTTCTCAAAAGTGATATTGAGGTGATAAAATTCATTCAATCATTCGAGTTTTACTTTTTAATCAGTTGATTGCTTGATCATTGTTCTTCGGTTTGACAATGCATATCGAAGTTCAAACTTCTCTGCTGACTTTCTGTAACTATTGTTGACTTTGAAATTTTCTTTTTCAACACGTATGTCGCTAAACGAGCCCTAATTTTAACATAAAGCTGAAAATATAGCTGTTGTGAATCGAAAATATCATGATACGGAGGAAAGAATGTGGCATGTGTACTTATTGCAGGCATTGGTCCATTTGACGCAACGTGAAGATCATATGGTGAAATTTGGCACTATCGCTATTAGTATTGGACTTGTAGCTTGCGGTTTTGTCTCAGAATTTCACGGAAAGAATTAATCAACTGCCATGACGCACAGTAACCATTTACTTTCATTTCTTGGACTGAACATATCAATGTGTTTGATGTGTGAATGAACGTGTCGTTGTTAGCCTAGAATTTTGACATGGTATGAGATCCTTTGGTTTCAAGTACGATTTGTTCATTTCATGAATTTTACTATAATTTAGACCGGAATTTTGTCATGTAAGCATTTTCTTCCACAAATTGTTAAAGGCTTCAGCTTAACCTTCAATAAGATTTCATTTTTAGCCTAAAAAAAGCAAGTATATATTTACAAAACTCAAATCCCGTGGTCTAACATTTTAAAATAAATTATAATTGTGTCATTTGATTTAAAAAGAAGTGACTGACGGTAACTACTCATTCGACGAGGATGGAAGTGATAGTTAAAGATTTCCCGACTGCCGGAGATGCTCTTATATTTGGAGACAACAAGAAGATTGAAAAATAGATATGGTTTTTATTTTGTCCCACATTGATGCTGAAAGAAACAATAGAGTATCTTTTAAGTAAGAAACGTGATAACTTGTTAAGAAAAGAATTAATGAACGCATGTTGGATTTGATAATAGGAGATGAAACGTTATACGAATCATCGGATTCTGTTTCTTTGGATGATTTAGACACAAATTTTGATGATTCTATATACACTACAGATTTCTTAAACGGTTTAAGGATGTCTGGTTTACTGCAACATGCAATAAAGTTAAAGATTGGTACTCCTGTATTGTTAATGCGAAACATTGATAAAAAAGAAGGGTTATGCAATGGAACAAGGCTTCAAGTACAAAGGTTGGGAATCAATGTTATTGAAGCCAAGATCATATCTGGTGGATGTGTTGGTAGGGTTTGCGCTATTCCACGTATGGTAATTACTCCTTCAGATACAAAAATGCCATTCAAATTTAACAGAAGGCAGTTTCCTATTCAAGTATGTTATGGTATGACGATTAATAAAAGCCAAGGGCAGACATTGTCACAGGTAGGTTTGTATTTACCAAAGCCGGTCTTCTCACACGGTCAACTATATGTCGCTTTGTCAAGAGTTAAAAGCAAGCGAGGATTGAAGGTACTATGTCTTGATAGTACCGGAAACTATTGCAACTCAACTGCAAATGTAGTTTACAAAGAAGTCTTATGTCGGATTTGAATATTCAGACATTTTTTTGTATTCACAACATTTTCTTGGCGCATAAAACCGGAAGTTTGTTCCTCAAGTAAACTTATTTAGCAATACAATGTTTTTAATGCTACACATATGAATACAATCAATGAACGTAGACCTTGCAAATTGTCATTGTTCCTAAATAGTTCTGCATCATATACCTTGGACTACCCGCAAATGACGACGGCAATAAGACCTTGGACTACCCTATTGGCTGTTTGTGAACATCAAGATGAATGGACGAGATCCTATGCTTATAAACCTCAAGCATGTGTTTTATTAACATGTTTGCTTTTGTTTCCTATACATTTTTCTGCAACATATATAATGTTTAAAATTACAATCACATTTATAAAAGCACTTACTTTATTTTTGGTATATATTTACTATAATGTTGGTTCAATCAACTATTGTTTTATTCACATGTCATTTTTTTATATAATAAACTAGTTTGAATTTTTCATACAACTTAAGTACTTTTATTTCAATAATCCATTTATATTAGTATTCGCAATGTTATTCTAATTATGATTAGTAATGTTTAAATGAAGCTAGCCCGGCCATCGGCCGGGTTATGAAGCTAGTTACAAGTATAAGGATAAACTTATGCTTATCCTGAATTTGCAATCTTTTCTTTTTTTTTCCTTACTATAAACGTTTTGAGCCTTAATCGGTTTCATATAGATATAAAAAAAGTCAAAATGTATAGAAAATGTGTTAAAGGTGGGTAATCTTTGGATATGAAGTTTTAAGTTTGGCTCAGACTTGCTCAACATTTATGATTACACGTGTATACAGAGGCGGAGCTATGGGGGGGTCACGGTGGTCACGTGCCCCCCCAAAACTTTCCGGCGTAGTGTGTTTTTTTTCCAGATTCTCGTTTTTTTGGGCATTTTGCCGCCCCACAAGTAATTTCGCCACTCCGGTTTGCAGTTTTAATGGTTGGATATGGTTATCTAAAACTGAAAATGAAAGTTGTTTTAATGGTGAATGGGAGGTGTCTAGGAGAAGATGAAAGTGAAAGAAGAAAAGTAAATTTTGTCATGATTTGGATAGTCACGTGTGTTAATAATTGTACTTTTTCTTGATTTTTTAATTACTTCTCAAGCCATTTTTAGTTTTATACGGAGTATTTGATTTTATACTTATAGTAGCTTGGTTATATGGAGTATAATTTACAAAACATTACTGTACTAGTAAAATATAGCTTCGGGTACTTAAAAATTGATATTTAATAATAGTAACACAAATAATGTTATTTATTTCTAGCCTCGCCAGTCACCATTAATCAAGTCTAATAAAATTGGAGTTTTAGCTTTTATGGTTTTATTCAATGATTGCAAATATTTTTTACATGATGATTATTGAATTAAAAGTTCTTAAGTTAGTGCATATTCTTTTTCGTTCTAAATCAGGCTTGATGTAAAAAAAAAAAATTTTTTGCCCCCTTCAAAAATTTTTCTGGCTCCGCCCCTGCGTGTATACACTACGTATCCTGACATATATGTATGTATTTCTAACGTTCATTTAGCTTCGATAGCATAATCAATCATTGGGTATGAGAGGTGGTAAAATTGGCGGGCACGGGTAACGGGTTAAATGGGCACTAACGAACGGGCACGAGCTTAAACAAGTATGGGCTTAAACAAGTACGGGCCAAACAGGCTCATGTTATACTAATCGCTTTAGAAAAGACTTAAAACGACAAAAAATAAAATCATCAAACGTAACAACTTATTATATTTAAATAGCTAAATTATTATATTTATAAGTTTTTCATTAAAATTAATTTAATGTTCACCAATTGAGCGAAAAATATGTGTCCATTAGTACCCATTTAATTTTAATGGCTATATATGCATATTTAAAAAAAAATGAATGGGCTAAATGTGACAAAATCTTTTAAAGATTTGCCCATAATAGCTTTTTTTTATTTTTATTTTTATTCTTATTTTGGGCACAAATTGTCACCTCTAAATGTGATGATCGAGCTTAGTGAGCCCAAAACTAGACTATACTCTTTTAAATCTTTTGTCGAGTCGATCTCAATTTTCTCATGAGTAGCTCAACTCCTTTACACTCTTAGATTAAAGCATATTGCTCCGAAGTTCTAGCCTCATTTGCCATATTAGGCGAGTACCCGCGCCTGGCGTCAGCGGTTCTTAGCGGCATACAATTAACGATATGCGATGATAGAGTGGTGCGGTGGTGTAGTGGTCCGGTGGTGGAGGGGTTTTGTGGTGGTGAGGATGGTGGTTGATGAGATGTGTGGAAGAGGAGAACATTTTGTATGTATTTTTGAGTGAGTTGTGATAAGAGAGTATTAAATATACCTTTACATATGTCTCTCTCTCTCATTTGACCATTTCATTTTTTCATTTTTCCACTTTGACTGTTTTTTCATTTTATGTATTATAGATTATAGATTATAGATTGTTTGCATGAAAACCTAAGAACTGCTTTCGGCTTCATACAAAGACTCCATTCATTCCGGGCAGTATATAGTAATATACATATTTTATTCATTTATTTTCCTCCCTTTTGTTGTTTCCGATGAGTATTATAAAGATCGCACTTCGTTTGCAATTATAAGTATATAGTCTATTATTTGTATTTGTATGTTTATAATAATTTTTATTTATTTTTTTGTTTTGATTTCTTATTACACCACCACCACCACAACCCAATGTGGTGGGTGGTAGGTTAGTCGCTGTCCACCAAATGGGTTTTAAAGAAGTTCATTTGTGTGTATGTGAGTATGTATTTGGGTTTAAGTGATGTATGTTTATGTGGTGAATTTAGTGGTCCTTATTACGGAGATTCAGTGGTTGGTTTGGTGGTGAGAGTGGATGTTGACGTGACACCCGAACACACCAATGACCACACCTCTAATTACATCTACTCTTAGATGGCACGACTTAGAGGGGGCCTAGGAAACGACGTTGTCAGATAAGGGGTCACAGGGTTAGGTGTGAAACAAAGTAGTTTTGGCGGGATGTAAGTGACAGAGTGCATGATATGTGTCTCATTTCCTTTGTGTGAAATAAACCCGAATACTTTAAAATCCACACAAACACCAAAAGAGCATGGTTGTTAAAATCTCAATCATGATCTTAAGATCTTACGATTTTATGATACTACATAGCAAAAATCATCGCGATCAAGCTCAAGATCTTATAAGGTCCCGATATTAACCATATGATCTTTGGATCTAATCCGATATGATACTTTTCTCAAACATCAAACTAAAAAACTACAAAGTTATGAGTTATGTTTTATAAACTTTGAAAAAACGACATGCTAATCTTTTTAAACATTCCATACTTATAATTTAGGACAACATTTTCATGAAACATTTATATATGATATATACTAATGAAGATTTGTATAATATTATTAACAAAATGACATTTCAATCTGATCTTACGATCTCGATCTTGCAAAGACGAAAATGATCCTGAGTCAGATCTTGAAAATCTTGCCGAAGAAGATTCATCAACATATAGAGAGAAAACATTTGCTTAAAACTTATAAACCTAAAAACTAAGTAATGTTGTTAAACAAAAATATTTTTATTCATAAAAAATACATTTATTTAAATATTTAAAGAGTTATTACAATTTAAACAATTAATTTCTTCACTCCCATATACTCTACGCCCATATATAAAAAAATATTGCATACAAAAATTAACGCTACTATAAATTGTTGCCGTAGTAATCTTGTGGTTTTTTCCCAAACATCCTAAAACCATAGTTGTTAAGATTTCAATTCTGATCTTAGGATCTTTAAGATTTTTATGATTCTACATAGCAAAAACGATCCGGATCCTACGTAGGATCTTAACAAGCTTAAGATCTTATATGATCCCGATCTTAAGCATAAGATCTTAAGATATAATCTGATCCCATCTTACTTTTTTCAAACTACAAACTAAAAAACTATAAATTTATGGTTTATGTTTTTATATAATTTAAAAAAAAAACATGTGATTCTTCTTAAACATTCAATATTCATAATTTAGGACAACATTTTTTATTAAACATTACAATATTTAATAATTTGTAGATTTGAAAAAATGAGATTATTGTAGGATAAACGATCACGATGTTGCAAAGACTAAGGCTATGTTTGGCGCGGAGCTTTTTAGAGCTTTTTGGAGCAATGAGCGATGAGAAATGAGCATTTTGATTTTTAATGATCGTTTGGCAAAGAACGGTGAGCGGTGGCTAATTTTTAGGAAAGCTAATTTTCCGGTGCTTATTTAAGAAGCTGTGAGCAGTGATCTGTGACAGCTACTGCTCACAGCTCGCTGCTACTACTTTCACCAAACACAACCTAAAGCCACTTATTTTTAAGCAATAACATAAGCTAAAGAATAAGCAAAGTTAGTGTTGATACATTTAATTAAATACATAAAAAACCAACTTTCTTTTCTTCTTCAAATCATCAAATCAAATTAGTCCTCATAACTTTTTTCACTTATTAATCTCATCTTAATTAATCACGATCTGTTATAAAAATCCAATCTTTTTTTATAAAATTTTATAATTTTTATATATTTTTTAGGGATTTGATTTGATTGATTGAGATTGAATGAATGACTACACCTGGTGGACATAGACCTGTTAATAACAATAATAATTTTCCCCCAAATTATAACCCTAACCCTAACCCTAATTTTGTTACTGATAATTTACAAAACTTGCAATTAAACCGCCCCCCGAATACGGCGAATGGACCGCCGTCGTTCGGTAGTCGTCCCGGACCGCCTGGTGTTGGTCCGAGAGGACCTCCCCAAGGTACATTGCCTAATAGACCAGCTGGCGGTAATGTGGGCCATCGTCCCGGTCCGTTTTTTGCGTCTAGTGGTCCGCCGCCTCGGCAAACTATGTCATCGTTTTTGGGAGGTGGGATTGGGAGTGAGAATCAGATGAGGGCGCCGAGTTTTGGAGCGCCGTCGAGAGGGGGGATGCAGGCGCCTTCTGGACCGCCGATGTTTAGTCAACCATGGCAAATTCAATCACGACAAGTAAATTTTTTTCGATGTTTTACTTTCTTATGTATATTTGAATAAACCCGAGCTTGTGAAGTCGAAATAGTTAGTTTTAGTAACAAGTAGGGTAGAATTACGAATGTGCCCTTAGTTTTAAGCAGGAGGACACTGGTGAACCAAACACTATTTCATGTATCGCGTTTAAACAAGTACGGGCCAAACAGGCTCATGTTATACTAATCGCTTTAGAAAAGACTTAAAACGACAAAAAATAAAATCATCAAACGTAACAACTTATTATATTTAAATAGCTAAATTATTATATTTATAAGTTTTTCATTAAAAATAATTTAATGTTCACCAATTGAGCGAAAAATATGTGTCCATTAGTACCCATTTAATTTTAATGGCTATATATGCATATTTAAAAAAAAATGAATGGGCTAAATGTGACAAAATCTTTTAAAGATTTGCCCATAATAGCTTTTTTTTATTTTTATTTTTATTCTTATTTTGGGCACAAATTGTCACCTCTAAATGTGATGATCGAGCTTAGTGAGCCCAAAACTAGACTATACTCTTTTAAATCTTTTGTCGAGTCGATCTCAATTTTCTCATGAGTAGCTCAACTCCTTTACACTCTTAGATTAAAGCATATTGCTCCGAAGTTCTAGCCTCATTTGCCATACTAGGCGAGTACCCGCGCCTGGCGTCAGCGGTTCTTAGCGGCATACAATTAACGATATGCGATGATAGAGTGGTGCGGTGGTGTAGTGGTCCGGTGGTGGAGGGGTTTTGTGGTGGTGAGGATGGTGGTTGATGAGATGTGTGGAAGAGGAGAACATTTTGTATGTATTTTTGAGTGAGTTGTGATAAGAGAGTATTAAATATACCTTTACATATGTCTCTCTCTCTCATTTGACCATTTCATTTTTTCATTTTTCCACTTTGACTGTTTTTTCATTTTATGTATTATAGATTATAGATTATAGATTGTTTGCATGAAAACCTAAGAACTGCTTTCGGCTTCATACAAAGACTCCATTCATTCCGGGCAGTATATAGTAATATACATATTTTATTCATTTATTTTCCTCCCTTTTGTTGTTTCCGATGAGTATTATAAAGATCGCACTTCGTTTGCAATTATAAGTATATAGTCTATTATTTGTATTTGTATGTTTATAATAATTTTTATTTATTTTTTTGTTTTGATTTCTTATTACACCACCACCACCACAACCCAATGTGGTGGGTGGTAGGTTAGTCGCTGTCCACCAAATGGGTTTTAAAGAAGTTCATTTGTGTGTATGTGAGTATGTATTTGGGTTTAAGTGATGTATGTTTATGTGGTGAATTTAGTGGTCCTTATTACGGAGATTCAGTGGTTGGTTTGGTGGTGAGAGTGGATGTTGACGTGACACCCGAACACACCAATGACCACACCTCTAATTACATCTACTCTTAGATGGCACGACTTAGAGGGGGCCTAGGAAACGACGTTGTCAGATAAGGGGTCACAGGGTTAGGTGTGAAACAAAGTAGTTTTGGCGGGATGTAAGTGACAGAGTGCATGATATGTGTCTCATTTCCTTAGTGTGAAATAAACCCGAATACTTTAAAATCCACACAAACACCAAAAGAGCATGGTTGTTAAAATCTCAATCATGATCTTAAGATCTTACGATTTTATGATACTACATAGCAAAAATCATCGCGATCAAGCTCAAGATCTTATAAGGTCCCGATATTAACCATATGATCTTTGGATCTAATCCGATATGATACTTTTCTCAAACATCAAACTAAAAAACTACAAAGTTATGAGTTATGTTTTATAAACTTTGAAAAAACGACATGCTAATCTTTTTAAACATTCCATACTTATAATTTAGGACAACATTTTCATGAAACATTTATATATGATATATACTAATGAAGATTTGTATAATATTATTAACAAAATGACATTTCAATCTGATCTTACGATCTCGATCTTGCAAAGACGAAAATGATCCTGAGTCAGATCTTGAAAATCTTGCCGAAGAAGATTCATCAACATATAGAGAGAAAACATTTGCTTAAAACTTATAAACCTAAAAAATAAGTAATGTTGTTAAACAAAAATATTTTTATTCATAAAAAATACATTTATTTAAATATTTAAAGAGTTATTACAATTTAAACAATTAATTTCTTCACTCCCATATACTCTACGCCCATATATAAAAAAATATTGCATACAAAAATTAACGCTACTATAAATTGTTGCCGGAGTAATCTTGTGGTTTTTTCCAAAACATCCTAAAACCATAGTTGTTAAGATTTCAATTCTGATCTTAGGATCTTTAAGATTTTTATGATTCTACATAGCAAAAACGATCCGGATCCTACGTAGGATCTTAACAAGCTTAAGATCTTATATGATCCCGATCTTAAGCATAAGATCTTAAGATATAATCTGATCCCATCTTACTTTTTTCAAACTACAAACTAAAAAACTATAAATTTATGGTTTATGTTTTTATATAATTTAAAAAAAAAAACATGTGATTCTTCTTAAACATTCAATATTCATAATTTAGGACAACATTTTTTATTAAACATTACAATATTTAATAATCTGTAGATTTGAAAAAATGAGATTATTGTAGGATAAACGATCACGATGTTGCAAAGACTAAGGCTATGTTTGGCGCGGAGCTTTTTAGAGCTTTTTGGAGCAATGAGCGATGAGAAATGAGCATTTTGATTTTTAATGATCGTTTGGCAAAGAACGGTGAGCGGTGGCTAATTTTTAGGAAAGCTAATTTTCCAGTGCTTATTTAAGAAGCTGTGAGCAGTGATCTGTGACAGCTACTGCTCACAGCTTGCTGCTACTACTTTCACCAAACACAACCTAAAGCCACTTATTTTTAAGCAATAACATAAGCTAAAGAATAAGCAAAGTTAGTGTTGATACATTTAATTAAATACATAAAAAACCAACTTTCTTTTCTTCTTCAAATCATCAAATCAAATTAGTCCTCATAACTTTTTTCACTTATTAATCTCATCTTAATTAATCACTATCTGTTATAAAAATCCAATATTTTTTTTTATAAAATTTTATAATTTTTATATATTTTTTAGGGATTTGATTTGATTGATTGAGATTGAATGAATGACTACACCTGGTGGACATAGACCTGTTAATAACAATAATAATAATTTTCCCCCAAATTATAACCCTAACCCTAACCCTAATTTTATTGCTGATAATTTACAAAACTTGCAATTAAACCGCCCCCCGAATGCGGCGAATGGACCGCCGCCATTCGGTGCTCGTCCCGGACCGCCTGGTGTTGGTCCGAGAGGACCTCCCCAAGGTACATTGCCTAATAGACCAGGTGGCGGTAATGTGGGCCCTCGTCCCGGTCCGTTTTTTGCGTCTAGTGGTCCGCCGCCTCGGCAAACTATGTCATCGTTTTTGGGAGGTGGGATTGGGAGTGAGAATCAGATGAGGGCGCCGAGTTTTGGAGCCCCGCCGAGAGGGGGGATGCAGGCGCCTTCTGGACCGCCGATGTTGTCTGCGTACGGGACTCAACCGTGGCAAATGCAATCGCAACAAGTATGTTTTTTTGATGTTTTACTTTGTTATGTATATTTGAATAAAACCGAGCTTGTGAAGTCGAAATAGTTAGTGTTAGTAATGGTTAGTAACAAGTAGGGTAGAATTACGAATGTGCCCTTAGGTTATATTTTAAGTTTCCAAATACTTGCGAATTGCCAGCACTCGATACCAAACGCTATTTCGTGTATCGCGTTTTATGCACATCCAGACGCTCGAAAGGCTTTCATATTTTAATACGGATTCTGGTTATTTGAGATAACTAATCCCTCGATTAAAACAGAAATGTGCGTAGAAGGTTAACATTATCTAAGATACTCGATCCCCCCCCTGCAGAAGAGAAATATGGGTAGACGCTTTAGATCATTTTATCCATCCCTTGATTGAAAGTGAAATATGCGTAGAAGCTTTAGATTATTTAAGATACTTAATTCCTCGATCAGAACAGGAATATGCTTAGAAGCTTTAGATCAAGTAGTTTGCTGTTGCATTTCAGCTTTAGAAATTAGAAACTATTGTGGATTATGAACCATTTGCTTTCTCTATCTTACATACGATATGGCACATTAAAATTTTCACTTTAATAGTACACTTACGAAGATATAAGTGATAAGTTGGTTACAAAATACATATTAACATATATGTTTGAACTTTGAAGTACTCAAGTACCAGTTTAATCTGCGTTTGCTTATGATTATATAGGCATCCAAACGCTATCTCATGCAACGTGTTTTATTACAGATTTCAGGTACTTAAGATCATACGAGCAGTTTCAAAATGCACATCAGAACAGTTTACTTTCAAAATGCAACTTCCAAAAACTATTAAAATGCTATCACGTTTTATTTCAGATTCTGGCTATTTAAGATGCTTAATCCCCCAAATTTGAGTAGAAGCTTTAGATTATTTAAAATACTCAACCCCTCGACTATAACATTATGACTTATGGATTAGGAACCATTTTTATCTCTAACTTAGATACTAACGTGACCCGTAAAACTTTGCACCTGATGCCTGTGATAAGTTGGTTACAAAATACATATCAACATATCTATCTGAAGTACTAGTTTAATCAAAGAAGAGCCTAAATTTGTTTTTTCTTATTGCATAAACATATACAGAATGTGCCACCTCCTCCAATCCCTGGTTCGGGTCAACCACCAAGGATGTATGGCATGCCACCACCTCTTCCTAATCAACAATCAATGGCTACTATATCGCCTGCAATGGGTCCCAGTGGAAATGCAGTTTCAGGACCATCAAAGATTGATCCTAACCAAATCCCACGCCCTGGTCCAACATCGTCTGTCCTTTTACATGAAACTCGACAGGGTAACCAGGCCAATCCCCCACCGGTATTCATCATTACTCTTCTTAAATATCCTTTTTATTCACAGTTTATGGAATAGTGTTTACTTTAGAGTTGGAAAGATTGGCGGGCTGTCAGTTTGAATGGGTTAGTTTGTCAAATACGCTTTTAGAAATTATATTAAATAATTAGATGAGATTTTGAATGGAATTATCTAGTAGGTTTATGTATAAAAAATACACTCTCCTGAATCCTGACGCGTTAACTTTGAAGCTATTCACAGTTGTATAGGTCAAACTTTCCATCTCTAGTTTATAGTGACGATGGTTCTCGGCTCCTATTATGAAAGTAGTTGTACTAATCTTATGTATATCATGATATGTTGTTTTAAATTGAAGCCTGCTACAACCGAATTTATTGTAAGGGATACTGGAAATTGCAGTCCCCGGTACATGAGGAGCACCATTAATCAGGTTACGTGGGTATTCTTTCAACTACTTCTCTTGTGGAAATTTTATGATTACTTAATTGTTGCATTGTTTTGTTGCTCTTTCAGATTCCTTGCACCTCTGATCTTTTGACCACGTCTGGCATGCAATTGGCTCTGTTGGTCCAGCCCCTGGCCCTTCCTCATCCAGAAGAGGAACCTCTCCATGTAAGGCTAGATATATTAACTAAGATTACTATATAGCCCTTAAGTGTTAGGGGTACTTATTTGTTACCTCAAGGGTCTTGACATTATTGAGGTGATAGAAAATTTAAAGTTGAAGTATAATATTTTTTATCTTAAAAAAGTCAGATATGGACTCTAATTTTGTGAGGGAGGGACTAATTAGTTTTTCATATGGTAAATGTGAATCTATTTTTTCAGATAGTGGATTTCGGTGAAGGTGGCCCTGTTCGTTGTTCTCGTTGCAAAGGCTACATCAATCCGTTCATGAAGTTTGTCGATCAGGGAAGACATTTTGTCTGTAACTTCTGCGGTGAGTGTTGATCTCTTGTTTTCTACCTTTTGCCATAATTTAGTCCTAAGCATACATACCGATTAGAAAAAAGCGTCGTTATATACTTGACCTACATGCTAATAGCTGACTATGAATACAGAAACAATACAAAATTTTAGCCTTTAAATTTATATATTGACAATAAACACATCTTTCCTGCTGATTTGAACTGCTGCATGTCAGCTTGTATATTGACTTGTTGGAAATATAATATAACCCATGTCAACCGACTTACAAGTGAATGGGTTGAGTATGCCACTTTTAGTTCAACTTGTCTTCTTACATTCTACCCTTTTGCAGGCTTCACGGATGAAACTCCGCGTGACTATCAATGCAATCTAGGTCCAGATGGCAGGCGAAGGGATGCTGATGAACGGCCTGAGCTATGCAGAGGAACAGTTGAATTCGTTGCCACAAGGGAATTCCTGGTTCGTGTGATCTCTAGCTTCCTTTTGCACTTCTCTCAACAATTATACTATCTTTATAATATTTTGTTATATTTTTCCAGGTACGTGAGCCAATGCCTGCTGTATTCTTTTTTCTCATTGATGTATCAATGAATGCCTTGCAAACTGGTGCAACAGTGGGAGCTTGCAGCGCTATCAGCCAAGTCATTGCTGATCTTCCAGTAAGTTCATGTTAATTGTGGTTAGAGGTGAAAATGGTTGGGATGGATAATGGGTCTATACTGGCATAATATTAGATATGGGTCGGGTTGGATTCACCTGTTTTTGACATGTTTTTAATCCTTTTCTCTTTATGAATAATTAGTGTTCCTAATTAGATTACAAAAACTAGATTATCTCAGTTGCCACCTTTCGTACTTGTGGCACATGGCTACGGGCTACCCATAAGTATTGAATCTTATTGATGTTTAACCCTTTGACAAAAGGTTTGAAGTTTGTATGTTATTATTGATCTGTTTCATGTACACAGTTAATCGTAGATTTTATGATGTAACAAAATAATAATATCGTTGCTGCAGGAGGGTCCTCGAACAATGGTGGGAATTGCCACATTTGACTCAACCATCCATTTTTACAATCTAAAACGGGCATTGCAACAGGTATATATAATGGCAGATTATTGTTGATAGATTTTTGGTACGGTTTGTATGCTTTTGGATTTCCGTTTCCATCATACCAGTTTTACCTGTTAGAAATAAAATATAACCAGAATTGACCCATTTATAAGTAAATGGGTCGAAACAGCCACCTCTAGTTTAGTAACTTACAAGATGATATTGCTGTTTGTGATCAAGTTTTTGTGTTTTGTTGTTGCAGCCATTGATGCTCATAGTTCCTGACGTTGAAGATGTTTACACTCCTCTCCAAACTGATGTTATTGTTCAACTTTCCGAGGTAAGTTATTACATGATATTACCTTGAGCTCTTTTCTTGGCAGTTCTTGCAAACTCGTGATTATCCGTCATATTCTAGAAGTTATTATTTTCATCCAGTTGTATGTGACTTTGGAACTGATTCCCAACGTATATCACATCATTGTGATGTTACAGTGTCGTGATCATCTAAACTTTTTGCTGGAGAGCATCCCGAGCATGTTTGAGAGTAATAAAACTGCTGATTCTGCTTTTGGTGCCGGGATGAAGGTATTAATTTTTCTCTGTTTGATTGTACATTTGTACCCGCGCAAGCACAGCATGTCTAAGGGGAGAAGAAGTTACCTATATACCTACCATTAACCTAATCTCAGAGACCGTCACTTTATTTCACAAGACGTCTCTATTTTCTTTTTCTTCTCAGATCATCTTTTTTTGGTCATCCCGTTTAATGATTTTTTGAACGACCAGAATTCACTGAACACTCACATGTCCCATTCTTAAACAGGCTAATGCCTGTTCTTTATTCTGATATATTTATTTTATCATATAATCTGTTTCAAAGCGCACATCCAAACGCCCACTTAGTATCAACTTAGCAGTCTATGTGACTACTGCTTCATCTGTGTCAATTAGGCTGCTTTTCTGGCAATGAAGAGTACCGGAGGCAAGCTTTTGGTATTTCAATCAGGCAAGCTTATTTATATTTTTAGCATGTGTTATTATTAAGTGGTCTGAGGTAGAAACATATATTGATCCCGTTTTATTATGTTTCAGTCTTGCCTTCTGTTGGTATTGCAGCTCTTTCTGCTAGAGAGGCTGAAGGAAGAACTAATATCTCTGCAGGAGAGAAGGTAATATCAACTAATGACCAGGTGGAACAAACAGGCCAAAATGGTTGGCGTTGGGCTGAACCAAAACTTGTTTGTCCTATATTTCAAGTCTATATATCTACTGTTAGTAGGTCAAATACGATTACAAAATTATCTTATTACAATAGTTATGTAATGTTTGCTATTATGATGAAGTAGGTCTTATGCATGAAAAGATACTTTGGGCTAAATTTGATCTTTTGACCTGTTTCCTTCAAAGTATTTGATATTAGAATCATATCTGCATGGTACTAAGATCTTATAAATGGGATTCACGTAGTATGTATAATGGCCTCACCAAAGTGTATGTACATGTTTAATAGTAAAGTTGATGAAAGAAGTTAATCTGAAATCGCTTTTTTATTAAACCGCAGGAACCTCATAAGTTACTTCAACCAGTAGACAAGACTATGAAGACATTGGCAATTGAATTTGCAGAGTACCAGGTGAACCTTTATCTAATTTGGATTTTGCTACCTCTTTGATGAGATTCAACCATTTTGATTTTATCTTACCAAATTGTTTATACGATCACAAATATTTTATAGGTCTCTGTCGATGTGTTCATCACAACCCAAAGTTATGTTGATATTGCTTCAATCTCTGTTATCCCTCGAACCACTGGAGGACAGGTAGTCATTGCAATCTTACTTTTTGTCAAACAAATTAGATTTGTTTTCTTGCCATTCTTTAAGAATCGCTTTTAATAAAATTCCCTCCTATTTTCAGGTTTATTATTATCACCCTTTCTCTGCACTTTCGGATCCCGCAAAACTTTACAATGATCTGCGATGGAATGTCACAAGACCACAAGGTTTTGAAGCAGTAATGCGTGTTAGATGTAGCCAGGTGAGCCCTAAAAAGATGTCTGCTTCAGTTTCACTGTCATAGTTTAGTCATAGATGTGGCAAATTGGGTGGGGCATCAGGTCAGATTAATCAGGGTAAGTTGATGTGTCAAATATGATTACAGAAAATAAAATGTTTTAGACCAATTTGCCCGGTTTCATTCTAACACTTATTTTTATGTTGTCCTTAAAATATCAAGTGTAACCCCGATCGATCCATTCATTACTAAATGGGTCAAAATGGTCACCTCAAAATTGGTAAATTTATCCATTTCTGTTGTCTCTTCCCTTTGATTCTTTAGGGTCTTCAAGTACAAGACTACTCTGGAAACTTCTGTAAACGGATTCCCACAGATGTCGACCTACCTGCGGTATATACTGAACTTCAAATTTATAAGCCTTGAGTTACTGTCTTATAAGATCACTTGTATTAAAACTGATATATTGCAGGTTGATTGTGACAAATCTATAATGGTGACTTTGAAACATGATGATAAATTAACAGATGGCACAGAATGTTCTTTCCAGTGTGCCCTTCTTTATACTACTGTATATGGGCAAAGAAGAATACGTGTCTCCACTTTATCGTTGCCTTGCACAAGCATGCTGAGCAATCTTTTTCGCTCAGCTGATTTAGACACCCAGTTTTCGTGTTTTCTAAAGCAAGGTATTTGAATCTGTTTTGTCACTTTTGCTGTATTGAATACTATAAAGATTTATTCTTGTTTTGTATGTTGCAGCGGCTAATGAAATCCCTATTACTCCATTACCTCAAGTGAGGGATCGGGTGACAGATCTTTGCATTAGTATTCTACATTCTTATCGGAAGTTTTGTGCAACTGTGTCATCATCTGGACAGCTAATTCTTCCTGAGGCACTCAAGTTGTTGCCTCTATACACTCTCGGTCTGTTTTCTTCTTTATTAAAGGAATTCTAGTGGGTTTTGGTTTAATATTGCTTAAGATACGTACAGGTAATTTACCTCCTTTATTTCTTGATTGCAGCTTTGATTAAAAGTATTGGACTAAGAAGTGATGGGCGTATAGATGACAGGTCATTTTGGATCAACTATGTCACCTCACTTTCTGTTCAATTAGCAATCCCGCTTGTGTATCCCAGAATGATAAGTGTTCATGATATTGACTCAAAGGTATAGAATAATATGACTTCACAAAATGTCTAAATATTCAATTTCTACATCTTACATGTTTTTTTGGCATGTTTCATCTGTGGCTACAGGATACCGATGCATCCGTTATTCCCCCTCCTATACCACTCTCTAGTGAACATGTGAGCGATGACGGGATCTATCTTCTTGAAAATGGAGAGGACTGCTTAATTTATGTTGGAGGCTCTGTAGATCCTGATATAACACAAAAACTGTTTGGCGTTTCTGCTTTTAGTGAAATCCCCAGTCAGGTACACTTCATATTCGTATTTCATGACTTGTATCATTATAGTGGCAAAATGGCAGGTCTAGTAATACTCTGTCGGCAGCTTTCAACCTGTTTGAGCCATATGACCCCGTCCTGATTTTGCCTGCTTTTAAAGATGGCAAAACTGACTCATTTGTGAGAAAATACTACCCAAATTGACCCATATATATGTAAATGGGTCGAAGTTGGCATCTGTATATGCTCGCTCGTTGATGTTTGCTCGAGTAACACTTTCAGAAGGTCTATTGATTCATCAATCATCTGTTTAACACAAACTTTTAAATACAGTTGGTACTGAAGCAATATGAAAACCCCTTGTCAAAGAAGCTAAACGAGGTTGTGAATGAGATACGAAGCCAAAGATGTAATTACCTACGGTATGTAATGTCTGTGGTATATAATCTTATCAGTCGGATTAGTTTATCTGTATATGAGAATGTTTGTGTTGACAAGTAATCCCTTTTTAATCTCGTTGTTATGGCAGGCTAAAATTTTGCAAAAAAGGAGAACCATCAGGTGAGTTTTATAATATAATACATCTAGTAGTTCTGTCTTCGTATTTTAATTGCAAGATTTAAGTTGATTATTTTTAAAATAAAAAATCTTTCAATATAAAAGTCATAGGTAATTTAGCTCAGGAACTTACTTAGAAACTGTAAATATTGTGTTTTTTCTTAGTGTTTGTAAAGTAGCTAAAAGCAAGGCTGTCAAGATCGCGTGTAAACTCGTAGGATCGTACGAGTTTACGTGTTTACTAGCTAAAACCGTGTAGGATCGTGGTAGGATCGCATATGTGGTAGGATCGTAAGTAAGATCGTAGGATCGTCACGCGATCCGAGTTCACTTTTTTTTTTTTTTTTTTTTTTTTTTTTTAACTTTTTCTATATTTTAAGTCCATCTCACTTGCTTAGGGAAAAAACAAACCTGTGTTTTACTAATGTCTAATAAGTAAACCACTGTTGTTTCATTTTCTAAATAGATTATAGTTTATATCTAGTTTTCTATTTTCTAAAAATATTATAGTCTAAAAGTGTTCAATAATTCAATTACTTTACTTCATTGCGATTAAACTAATCAAAGTGTATGTTTTGGAATACCACTAATGACATGTTTGTTTCCTTGAAATCATGTAGATAGCTCGTATATTTTGAGACATTTAGGACTCATGTTATGTTATATTATTTCGCTAAATCGTTAATTAAATGATTGAAACTTGATTTTTTTTGTGTTTTATTATTACTCTGTTGTTTTCTTTGTCATTTTCAAGAGAATATTATATGAATTTGTCTTTGACGTTGAGTAGAAATGCAAAATATTTTGACTCGTCTATCATTTGTTTACAAGCTATGACAAATTGGTAGGATCGTAGGATCGCGATCCGATACTACGATCTCGATCTTGTAAAGACAAAAACGATCCCACGTAGGATCGCGATCTTGACAGCCTTGGCAAAAAGTACCATTTTATAGTTTCTGATATTAATTTCAATTTTCCAGGAATGACATTCTTCTCGTATATGGTGGAAGACAAGTCCCCAAATAGTCCTTCATACGTTGAGTTCTTAGTACATGTCCATAGACAAATTCAAAACAAAATGGGTTGATGTTGTTTAACAAAAACTACTTCAGTTAAGTTTATGGTTTTGTGGTTAGAATTTACATGGAGACACAGTTGGGTTCGAGCCTAAAGAAGCGAAGCTTGAATCTTAGCAAAAAATTGGGATAGTCATCATTGGTTTCACCTATTCTTGGTGAAAACTCGAGTAAAGTTTTGTTAGTATTATTTGTGAAAGCTTAGCATAAACTGATAAAAGAAACATCTTTTGGCCGGTTCATGGTAATCTATACCACTTATAATGTACGAAAATGTACGAAGTCACCTCACTTTTAATTTTAAGACGTACAAGAATTAAGCATGGTTTATGACACTTTAATGCACCTAATTTTCAGAATTACAACAAAGTAAGCATAT
Organism: Chrysanthemum seticuspe; assembly: GCA_019973895.1. Classification (NCBI taxonomy): domain Eukaryota; kingdom Viridiplantae; phylum Streptophyta; class Magnoliopsida; order Asterales; family Asteraceae; genus Chrysanthemum; species Chrysanthemum seticuspe. Next base: position 346,057,764 of record BPTQ01000005.1, on the reverse strand, counting down.
TATACAACAAAATAAAGCGTGGTGTCATTTTAAGACCAAAATTCTATCAAACAACATTAATTCTATTAAAAAACACCCTTTCATCAAAAATTACAACCATTTAAGCACAATGTACAATAGCTGCAACCAATTTCCAGATTTACAATAAAATAAGAATAGTGTACAACAAAATAAGCGTATGTAATTTTCAGACTTAAAACATTAATGCTATTAAAGTGGTCAATGTTATTAATGACTATAATGACTACTACTTACAAGAAAAGAAACATAGTGAACAACAGTACAACACTTTAATGCACATAATTTTTAGACGTACAAGACAAGAAGCATAGTGTACAACAAAACGCCACATTAATGCTATTTAATGTAGTCAATTATTTAACTGGTCAATAAATACAGTTATTAAAACACCTCTTACATAAAAAATACAAATTATCAAGCATATTGTACAATCAAATAAAACACAATTCCTACATTAAATTTCACTACTACAAATAATAAAGCACATTATACAAATATTCAACCGCGAACAGGCAACGAGCCAAATGGGCTTAAGCCCGAACAGACGCAGACCAAACGGGCTCGAGCCCGAGCAGACACGGGCCAACGGGTTCGAGCCCGAATGGGCACGAGTTATACGAAATTCTTGATATCCGTAAATTTATTGTTAAAAAGAACATAATAAACTAAAATACATTATTCATCGAAAACTTTTATTTCAGAGTACCCGCTGCTGCAACGCGCGGGTACCCTGCTAGTGTATTATTATTAGTACGAGTACCCGTGCTAACTTTGCTTATTCTTTTGATGTATTTAAGTGTATCAACACTAACTTTGCTTATTCTTTTGCTTATGTTATTGCTTAAAAATAAGTGGTTTTAGGATGTTTTGGAATAATAAACAACACGATTACCCGCCCGCGTATAGTGGCAACAGATTATACTAGCATCAATTTGTGTATGCAATGTTTTTTTTTTATATATGGGCGTAGAGCAGGTGGGAGTGAAGAAATTAATAGTTTAAATTGTAATAAATATTTAAATATTTAAATAAATGTATTTTTTATGAATAAAAGTTTTTTTGTTTAACAACATTACTTATTTTTTAAATTTATAAGTTTTAAACAAATGTATCTTCTCGGTATATGTTGATGAATCCTTTTTGGCAAGATTTTCAAGATCGAGATCTTACATAGGATAATTTTTGTCTTTCCAAAATAGAGATCGTAAGATCAGATTGAAATGTCGTTTTCTTAATAATATTTTACAAATCTTCAAATTAGTATATATCATATAGAAATGTTTCATGAATATGTTGTCCTAAATTATAATTATGAAATATTTAAAAAGATTAGCATGTTGTTTTTTAAAGTTGATAAAACATAACTCATAAGATTGTAGTTTTTTAGTTTAATGTTCGAGAAAATTTTTGCTATGCAGTTAAGATCGGGATTACATCTAAAGATCATATGGTTAAGATCGGGAGCTTATAAGATCTTGAGCTTGATCGCGATCATTTTTGCTTTGAAGTATCATATAATCGTAAGATCATGATCGGGATTTTAACAATCATGCTTTTTTGGTGTTTGTGTGGATCTTAAAGTATTCGGATTTATTTTCACACACATGAAATGAGACACATACCACGCACTCTATCACCTACATCCCGCTAAAACTACTTTGTTTCACACCTAACCCTATCACCCTTAATTTGACATTGTCGTTTCCTAGGCCCCTTCTAACTCGTGCCATCTAAGAGTAGATGTAATTAGAGGTGTGGTCATTGGTGTGGTCGGGTGCCACGTCAACATCCACTCTCACCAGTAAACTCACCACTAAATGTCCTTAATAAGGACCCCTAAATCCACCACTTAAACATGCATCATTTAAACCCAAATACACACTCAAATACACATACAAATGAACTTCTTTAAAACCCATTTGGTGGTCGACGAGTAAACCTACCACCCACCAAATTGGGTGGGTGGGTGGTGGTGGTGTAATAAGCAATCAAAACAAAAAACAAATAAAAATTATTTATAACCATACAAATACGCAGACCAAGGAAGCGGCGGCGGTGCACTAAACGTCGGCGATCTAGAAGGCGCCTGCATCCCCCCTCTCAGCGGCCCTCCAAAACTCGGCCCTCTCATCTGATTCTCACTCCCAATCTCACCTCCCAAAAACGACAACATAGTTTTCCGAGGTGGCGGACCACCACTCAGCACTCCACGCGGCAACCCATTACTCATCACACCACCACCTAACGGCGGCACAGGCGAACCACTAGACGCAAACGGACCGGGACGAGGACCCACATTACCGCCAGCTGGTCTATTAGGCAATGTACCTTGCGGAGGTCCTCTCGGGCCAACACCAAGCGGTTCAGGACGAGCACCGAACGGCGGCGGAGGACCACGCTGTCCATTCGCCACATTCACCGTATTCGAGGGACGATTTAATTGCAAGTTTTGTAAATTATCATCAACGTAATTAGGGTTAGGGTTATAATTTGGGGGGAAATTATTATTCATAGGTCTATGTCCACTTTGTGTTGTCATTCAATCAATCAAATCAAATCCCTAAAAAATAAATTCATAAAAGATTGAATTTCTATAACATATCGTGATTAATTAAGATGAGATTAGAAATTTAGCTGAAATAAGTTACGAGGACTAATTTGATTTGATGATTTGAAGAAGAAAAGTAAGGTGGTTTTTTATGTATTTAAATGTATCAACACTAACTTTGCTTATTCTTTTGCTTATGTTATTGCTTAAAAATAAGTGGTTTTTGGATATTTTGGAATAAACTACACGATTACCCGCTTATAGTCGCAACAATTTTTTCCGGCGGCAATTTGTTTGTGCAATATTTTTTTTATTTATATTTGAGCGTAGAGTAAGTAGGAGTGAAGAAATTAATTGTTTAAATAATAAGTATTTAAATATTGAAATAAGTGTGTTTTTTTTTTTTTTATAAATAAAAGTAATTTTATTTAACAAGATTACTTATTTTTTAGGTTTATAAATTCTAAACAAATGTATCTTTTCGTTATATGTTGAAGAATCCTCTTTGCAAGATTTTCAAGATCGGGATCTTACATATGATCATTTTCGTTTTTGCAAGATCGAGATTGTGAGATCAAATTAAGATTTCATTTTCTTGATAGCCTTTTAATATTATACAAATCTTCAAATTAGTATATATTTATAAACACAAAGTTATAGAAATGTTTCACGAAAATGTTGACCTAACCTATAATTATGGAATGTTTAAAAAGATTAGCATGTTGTCTTTTAAAGTTTATAAAACATAACTCATAACATTGTAGTTTTTAGTTTGTTGTTCGAGAAAAGTAAAATCACATCGGATTAGACCCAAAGATCTATCATCAAGATCGAGATCCTATGAGATCTTAAGCTCGCAAAGATCTTATGTAAGATCGTTTCGTTTTTGCTACGTAGTATCATATAACCGTAAGATCTTAAGATCAAGATCGGGATTTTAACTACCATGCTCTTTTGGTGTTTGTGTGGATCTTAAAGTATTCGGGTTTATTTTCACAAAAAGGAAATGAGACACATACCATGTACTCTGTCACCTACATCCCACCAAAACTACTTTATTTCACACCTAACCCTGTCACTCTTTATTTGACATCGTCGTTTCCTAGGCCCCCTCTAACTTGTGCCATCTATGAGTGGATGTAATTAGAGGAGTGGTCATGTGTCACGTCAACATCCACTCTCACCATCAAACCAACCACTAAATCCCCGTAATAAGTACCACCAAATCCACCACATAAACATACATCATTTAAATACAAATACACACTTACATACACACAAATGAACTTCGTTAAAACCTATTTGGTGGTTGACGACTAAACCTACCACCCACCACATTGGGTGGTGGTGGTTTTGGTGCAATAAGCAATAAAAAGAAAGTTAATTATAACCATACAAATACAAATAATAGACTATACTTATAATTGCAACGAAGTGCGATCTTTATAATTCTCATCAGAAATAACAAAAGGGAGGAAAATAAATGGAGAAAAGATGTAGAGTAAATTGCAAAAATCGTCCTTAAAGTTTTGCCAAATTGCACGTTCGTCCCAAACGTTTGTAAAGTGCAAGGATCGTCCCTGTGGGAAACTTTTGGGGCAAAAATCGTCCCAGGCCTAGATCAAATGACTAAAATACCCTTGTCTCTATATTACTTTTCAGTTTCTTGCGCAAATGGTCCCTGTGTTTCGCCAGATTCTGCAAATTTAGTCATTTTTTTTTATAAATTAACTATTAATATTAGTATTATTTTTTTTACGTTTTCGTCCGTTTTTTACGTTTTTGTCCGTTTTTCCCATGTTTTTTCCGTTTTCATACGTTTTTGTCCGTTTTTCTTACGTTTTTGTTCGTTTTTTACGTTTTTGTCTGTTTTCCTCACGTTTTTTCCGTTTTCGTACGTTTTTGTCCGTTTGTCTCACGTTCTTCCGTTTTCATAAGTTTCGTCCGATTTTTTTACGTTTTTCTTACGTTTTTGTCCGTTTTTCTCATATTTTTGTCCGTTTTCATACTTTTTGTCCATTTTTCTTACGTTTTTGTCCGTTTTGTCCTATTTTTTACGTTTTTGTCTGGTTTTCTCACTTTTTGTCTGTTTTTCTCACTTTTTTTTTCCGTTTTCGTACGTTTTTGTCCGTTTTTCTTACGTTTTTCCGTTTTCATACTTTTTTCTTACGTTTTTTTTTTCTGTTTTCATACGTTTTTGTCCGTTTTTATACGTTTTCGTCCATTTTTCATACATTGTTATACGTTTTCGTCCGTTTTTCTTACTTTTTTTTCATTTTCATACGTTTTTATACATTTTCTTACGTTTTCATCCATTTTCGTTCGTTTTCTTTAGTTTTTGTTTGTTTTTATCCATTTTGTCCGTTTTCTCACGTTTTTTTTTCCGTTTTCGTATGTTTTTGTCCCTTTTTCTTATGTTTTTGTTCATTTTCTTACGCTTTCATCCGTTTAATACGTTTTCGCCTCGTTTTTTTTTACATTTTTGTCTGTTTCTCTTACGTTTTTTCTGTTTTCATACGTTTCACCCGTTTTTAAACGGTTTTTATACGTGTCACCCGTTATTATAACGGGTGACACGTATGAAAACGGAAAAAACGTAAGAAATGGAACAAAAACGTAAGAAAGGCGATCGAAAATGTATGAAAATGGATGAAAACGTAAGAAAACGGGCGAAAACGTATAAAAACATATGATAATAAAAAAAACGTAAGAAAGACGGACGAAAATGTCTAAAAACGGGCGAAAACGTATAAAAACGGACGAAATCGTATAAAAAAAGACAAAAACTTATGAAAACAGAAAAAATGTATGAAAAAGGGACAGAAACGTATGAAATGGATAAAACGTAAGAAAAACAGACACAACGTACGAAAACGGAAAAAACGTGAGAAAAATAGAAAAAAACGTGAGAAAAACAGACAAAAACGTAAAAAAACGGACAAAACGGACAAAAACGTATGAAAACAGACAAAAACGTGAGAAAAACACACAAAAAATGGAAAAAGAACGAACGAAATATATGAAAACGGAAGAACGTGAGAAAAACAGACAAAAACGTATGAAACAGACAAAAACGTTAGAAAACAGACAAAAACGTAAAAAAAAAAAGGGACAAAAACGTAAGAAAAACGGGAAAAAAAAGTATGAAAACGGAAAAAACATGAGAAAAACGTAAGAAAAAAAGGACAAAAACTTAAAAAAACGGACGAAAACGTATAAAAAAAATAATACTAATACTAAAAGTTAAATTTGTTTTTTAAAAAAAGAACTAAATTTGCAAAATCTGGCGAAATACAGGGACCATTGGTGCAAGAAACTGAAAAGTAATATAGAGAGAAGGGTATTTTAGTCATTTAATGTAGGCCAGGGACGATTTTTGCCCCAAAAGTTTACCACAGGGACGATTCTTGCACTTTCCAAACGTTTGGGACGAAACGTTCAATTTGGCCAAACTTTAGGGACGATTTTTGCAATTTACTCAAAGATGTATATACTGCCCAGAATGAATGGATTCCTCTTATGAAGCCGAAAACGGTTCCTAGGTTTTTATGCAAACAATATGGCAAATGAGGCTGGAATTTCGGAGCAATATGCTTAAATCCAAGAGTGTAAAGGAGTCGAGCCGCTCATGAGCAGATCGAGATCGACTCGACAAAAGATTCAAAAGAGTATAGTCTAGTTTGGGGCTCACTGAGCTCGATCATCACACCCAATGATTGATTATGCCGTCAAAGCTAAATGAACATTAACAATACATACATATATGTCGGGATACATAGTGCATACATGTATAATCATAAATGTTGAGCTAGTCCGGGCCAAACTTAAAACTTCATATCCAAAGATTACTCATCTTTAACACATTTTCTATACATTTTGATTTTTTATCTATGAAATCAATTAAGGCTCAAAACATTAAAAAAAAAAAAAAAAAAAAAAAAAAAAAAAAAAAAAAAAAAAAAGTGAAAATTCAGAATAAACATCATAAGCTGATCCTAATTTGTCACCCTTGCCTTGATAAGTTATCCCTCACTTATAAGATACTCTCTAGTTTGTTTCACCATCAATCAGTGACGGACCCAGAAAAATACGATGTGGGGGGCAATTTTTTTTTTTCACAATAGCCAAAAAATGCCGAAGAAAAAACTAGGATCGTAATGATAAATCGAGTATTTTTACTTAGAGATGAAGGATTTACAAGGCTTTAGAGTGTTGAATGTTGGATTTTAGTATTTATGTGGGGGGCAATTTGAGTTTATGGTGGGGGGCACTTTCGAAAAAAGGTCAAAATTTAAAAAAATTTACACTAAAATCTTAACTTTTTCGGCTAGCCATGGGGGGCGCCGGCCCCCCACACTATCTACATAAGTCCGTCCCTGCCATCAATATGGGACAAAATAAAAACCATATCTATTTTTCAATCTTCTTGTTGTCTCCAAATATAAGAACATCTCCGGCAGTCGGGAAATCTTTAACTATCACCTCCATTCTCGCCAAACGAGCTGTTAGCGTCAGTCACTTCTTCTAAATCAAATGACGCAATTATAATTTATTTTAAAATGTTAGACCGTGGGATTTGAGTTTTGTAAATAGATACTTGCTTATTATTAACTATACTAAAAGGCAGGACCCATTGCAACCAAAGTGTTTGCATTAATTGCAAACTTTGACAATTTGGCGAAAACAGCCCCTGAGGTTCAAGTGTCGCTGCAAAATAAGTCCTTTAACATTAATAATCTTTCGCAACTTGGCAAAAACAACCCCTAAGGTTTAAATGTCGTTGCAAAGTAAGTCCTTTAAGCAATCCCGCTGCATCGCGCGGGTTTTCCAACACTCGTTCTAGGCTAAAATTGAAAAATTATTGAAAATTAAGCTAAAGCTTTTTAACAGTTGTTGAAGAAAATGCATACATGGCAAAATTCTGGTCTAAGTTCTAGTAAAATTCATGAAATGAACAAATCGTACTTAAAACCAGAGGATCTCATACCATGTCAAAATTCTAGGCTAACAACGATACGTTCATTCACACATGAAACACAATGATATATTCAGTCCAAGAACCGAAAGTAAATGGTTGCTGTTTTGTCAAAGTTAAATGTCCAAAGATTTACCAATGAACTACAAAGATGCCATAACGGTATGTCATGGCAGTTGATTAATTCTTATCGTGAAATTCTGAAACCAAGTCGCAAGCTACAAGTCAAATAGTAATAGCAATAGTGCCAAATTTCACCATATGGTTTGCATAATGCTAGTAGTAAGTTTGTGAGTAGATTATTGTTGACCTCCTGACATGATATGATAGTGCTCATAAAAAAATTAAAAAAAAATAAAGACTATAGCGAGCCAATTTTCGATTCAGAGCAGCTACTTTTTCAAATGGGGCAAACATTATGGCAAACCAAGGTTGTAATTTCTGAGCAATATATTTGGATCCTAGGATGTAAATGAGCCGAGCTACTCATGAGCTAATCGAGATCGACTCGACAAAATATTCAAAAGAGTATAGTCTAGTTTGGGCTCACTAAGCTCGATCATCACACCAAATGATTTATTATGTTGTCGAAGCTAAATGAACTTTAGAAATACATACATATATGTCGGAATACGTGGTGCATACATGTATGATCATAATTATTGAGCAAGTCCCAGCCAAACTTAAAACTTCATATCCAAAGATTACTCACCTTTAACACATTTCTATACATTTTGACTTTTTATATCTATGAAACCGATTAAGGGCGTGTTTTTCAAAATTAGCAGTATTAGTTAGCAGTAAGCAGTAGTAGCTGTATTTTATAAAAGTATTTGGTATAGTAGCTGTATTTATAATAATAATGTGTAAAATGACGTAAAAAGGTATACAAATTCAAATATAATCTTTTTAAATAAGTTGCATATGGGTATTAAAGTAATTCTTTAATTCCACTGCTCTTAAAATAATACGTAATTCAATAAACATTTAGCATTTTTTTTTCTTCATACATGCTAACTGTTAATCATTCCAAACAAACATACAATCAATAACGGTAAATGCTAAATACTAATTGCTAAAAAATGCTCTTTTATACTTGATACCAAACACACTTTAAGGCTCCAAACGTTTAAATTAACGGAAAAAAGAAAATATGCAAATTCAAGATAAGCATAAGCTTATCCTAATTTGCCATATCCTCTTGTAAGAAGCTATCCCTAGTTTTACTTATAAGATACCCTCTAGTTTGTTTCACCATCAATGTGGGATAAGATAAAAACCATATCTATTTTTTAATCTTCTTGTTGTCTCCAAATATAAGAGCATCCCCGACAGTCCAGAAATCTTAAAATATTAGCTCCACTCTCGACGAACAAGCATTTACCGTTCGTCCATTTTTTAAATCAAATGACACTATTATAATTTTTTTTTTTTAAATGTTAGACTGCCAAATTTGAGTTTTGTAAATAGAAACTTGCTTATATTAGGATAAAAACGAAATTTTATTGAACTTTAAGCTGAAGCTTTTAATAGTTGTTGAAGAAAATGCGCACATGACAAAATTCCAGTCTTAATTCTAGTAAAATTCATGAAATGAACAAATCATACTTGAAACCAAAGGATCTCATACCATGTCAAAGTTCTAGGCTAACAACGCACGTTCATTCACACATCAAACACAATGATATTTTCGATTCAGAGCAGCAAGTTTTTCAGCTTTCTGTTTAAAGTGATCAGGACTACTCAATCAGCGGCATACTTGTTGGAAAAGCAAAATTTAAAGTCAACAAGAGTTACAGGCTTTGAGGACTTAAGTCAGCAGAGAAGTGTGAACTTTGATAAGCATTGTCAAACTGAAGAACAATGATCAAGCAATCAACTGATAAAACAAAAACTCGAATTACTGAATGAAATTTATCACCTCAATATCACTTTGAGAAAACCATGGAAAACTCGAATGGATTGAAAGTATTGCTTCATCTTTATTTAATGATCTTGAAAACATAATACTGTATATACAAGAAAAGTCAACCATAAAAGTCAGTGATATAATAACTAACTAATGCTTATATAAAAGAAATGTCAATGATAAGAATTGAGTTTATGCACTCTGGAGCCCGGCCAGGTTCAATAGTCATGCAATTCTGGTAAAAAACTTAGGTTGTTCAGGTATAACATCAAGTAATTAATGACTTAGGATTAAGTAGGTTGGTACACCGTACGTGCTCAGTTTTAAAGGCGATAAATCAGTTTAAAATAAGCAGTCCAAAACACCCCTTACGATGAACGCACAAGACTGAAAACATCATCTTTTTTGTGTATTATCAATATTGTTGCTTCATGTAGGAGAACCTAGTGCCCTTTTTTTTTTGGTTGAGAACAGCAGCAGGCAATAAAAACGATGATGAAGAAAAGGCTAGTCTAAATTGCTATCGTGTTTTGCTCACTTTTATCTCAACTTAGTATGTGAATAATGTTTCGAAATAAATTGCATTAGATTCTATCAAATGGGACAGCTTGGATTCCAAATATAGTTGAAATTATCTCAGAAGTTGCTAGGAATGAAAGTAAAAGCATCAAGGTTGACCGAAAGTTGATTGATTGTCCGAATGCCAATGGAAGAAGGAAACTGTTCGTGCATCTCATATTAACATTTCAAGTAAGTTAACAAACGTGCTTTGGATTTGTTCAAAATGTTAATATAGACTATAGAGGATGCAAAATGGGTGGTTAGACGGGTTGAGTAATGGGTCTAAATGGGCATTCACAGTATGGGTTGAAATGGGTCGTGTCGGGATGAGTTGACCAGAAACAAATTTTTTCCTAAAGTGATTTATAAAGTTTGACTTCTACTTGGACTACCAAAACATATATAGATGCACTCCGATTTATCACTTGAAACCAAAGGATCTCATACCATGTCAAAATTCTAGTTTAACTACGATACGTTCATTCACAAATTAATCACACCGATACGATCAGTCCAAGAAGCAAAACCAAGAGATTGTTGCTTTCGAAGTTAAAAAGACTAAAGAAGATGCATATTTAGCTAGACATTACAAGTAAACTACAACTGATGGCATAAAAGTTCCCACATAAATAGCCTTGAACGGGTTATGTTGTTGTTGATGTAGTACGTCACGAGTGTTTGTTAACTTTTCCTGCAAAATTCTGAGACGAAGCCGCAAGCTACAAGTCCAATAGTAACAGCAATAGGGCAAAATTTCACCATACAATCTGCATTTTGTCAAGATTAGGTTTATGAGCAAACAATTGCTGACCTCGACATGATAATGATAATGATAATAACACTTTTCATAAGAATCGTAGCGAAGACCTTTAGCCAGCACAAGAGTGAGCCTATCTTCAACAGCTTTCTTAAGTATCATAATTTCTTCCTGCCCTGTATCATTCTACAATCACACAATTAGATTTCTCCATCAAATTAATGTAATTAATGATGATTAGAGTACTTAGTTTTTTGGTGGATTTTAGTATTAATCATTTATCAGTAGGCGCTTATTCCACACTCTTTGTTACGTATTGTGCATCAAAGATGAAAAGTCATACGGAGTACTTAAATTGCTAGGCAATATGTAAATATATTCTGTCGGACTAGCTGATCTAATGTCGGAAAAGTGACGAAGTCTGCAATTAGCTATTGGATGAGTTTTCTGAATATGCTTTACTAGCTTGAATACCGATCAGTGAAAAACTTTGGCCGATACTAAACATTTATTACTTCTAGCAGAATATAGAGCTCTATAATTAACATTGGTCTTAAGAACTCGAGTATACATTCTATGCAGAAGGATTGAAGCACATGAGATCAGATTCTCAATAACTTAAGTGCTACCAAAACCACAAACAAAGTAAAATGCAACGGTGATAATAAACTACTGATTATAGATAAGTAACCTGAACGAGTTGTTCAACAAGCATCATACTCCTTGTAAAGTCACCAAGTCGGTAGTATCCAACAGCCAGCAGATATATATTTTCTGTCACTCGATTTAGGTCACATCCAACTATTGATTCTGCAAACACATGTTAAGTTAATTTCCATAATTTTAATTGCATGTGATCAGGTTCTAAATAAAATAGGCAATATACTTCAGTGATGTTATGTATATTACTTTCAAGCATATTGACTCCACGTTGCACATCTTCTGGTTTCCTGGAATGAACCAATCCCCGATATAATGCGCACAACAAAATCATTCTCCTTTCCCAAGAATCCCCGCTAGTTTGATACATAGCAACTGCTTCCTCAACTTCCTGGTAAGTTATATCACAACTCATTTAGCGACATACTTGTTGAAAAAGCAAAAAAGCCAAATTCCACAAGAGTTACAGGCTTTGAGGACTGAAGTCAGCAGAGAAGTGTGAACTTTGATAAGCATTGTCAAACTGAAGAACAATGATCAAGCAATCAACTGATAAAACAAAAACTCGAATTACTGAATGAAATTTATCACCTCAATATCACTTTGAGAAAACCATGGAAAACTCGAATGGATTGAAAGTATTGCTTCATCTTTATTTAATGATCTTGAAAACATAATACTGTATATACAAGAAAAGTCAACCATAAAAGTCAGTGATATAACAACTAACTAATGCTTATATAAAAGAATGTCAATGATAAGAATTGAGGTTATGCACTCTGGAGCCCGGCCAGGTTCAATAGTCATGCAATTCTGGTAAAAAACTTAGGTTGTTCAGGTATAACATCAAGTAATTAATGACTTAGGATTAAGTAGGTTGGTACACCGTATGTGCTCAGTTTTAAAGGCGATAATCAGTTTAAAATAAGCAGCGCAAGACTGAAAACATCATCTTTTTTGTGTATTATCGATAATGTTGCTTCATGTAGGAGAACCTAGTACCCGTTTTTTTTTGGTTGAGAACAGCAGCAGGCAATAAAAACGATGATGAAGAAAAGGCTAGTCTAAATTGCTATCGTGTTTTGCTCACTTTTATCTCAACTTAGTATGTGAATAATGTTTCGAAATAAATTTCATTAGATTCTATCAAATGGGACTGCTTGGATTCCAAATATCGTTGAAATTATCTCACAAGTTGCTAGGAATGAAAGTAAAAGCATCAAGGTTGACCGAAAGTTGATTGATGGTCCGAATGCCAATGGAAGAAGGAAACTGTTCGTGCATCTCATATTAACATTTCAAGTAAGTTAACAAACGTGCTTTGGATTTGTTCAAAATGTTAATATAGACTATAGAGGATGCAAAATGGGTGGTTAGACGGGTTGAGTAATGGGTCTAAATGGGCATTCACAGTATGGGTTGAAATGGGTCGTGTCGGGATGAGTTGACCCGAAACAATTTTTTTCCTAAAGTGATTTATAAAGTTTGACTTCTACTTGGACTACCAAAACATATATAGATGCACTCAGATTTATCACTTGAAACCAAAGGATCTCATACCATGTCAAAATTCTAGTTTAACTATGATACGTTCATTCACAAATTAATCACACCGATACGATCAGTCCAAAAAGCGAAACCAAGAGATTGTTGCTTTCGAAGTTAAAAAGACTAAAGAAGATGCATATTTAGCAGACATTACAAGTAAACTACAAATGATGGCATAAAAGTTCCCACATAAAAAATAGCCTTAAACGGGGTTATGTTGTTGTTGATGTATCGCTTAACCTTTCCTGCGAAATTCTGAGACAAAGCCGCAAGCTACAAGTCCAATAGTAACAGCAATAGGGCAAAATTTCACCATGCAATATGCATTATGTTAATAGTAGGTTTATGAGCAAACAGTTGCTGACCTCGACATGATAATGATAATGATACTTTTCATAAGAATCGTAACGAAGACCTTTAGCGAGCACAAGAGTGAGCCTATCTTCAACAGCTTTCTTAAGTATCATGATTTCTTCTTGCCCTGGATCAATCTACAACCACGCCATCAAACAAGCCATGAAACACACAATCAGAATTCTTTATCAAATTAATTTAACTAATGATGATTAGACTAGTTAGTTTTTTTGGTGGCTTATATTAATCATTTATCAGTAGGCGCTTATTTCACACTCTATGTTACGTATTGTGCATCTCATCAAAGGTGAAAAGTCATACGGAGTACTTAAATTGCTAGGAAATGTGTATATATATTTTATCGGACTAAAAGCTGGTCATATATCAGAAAAGAGACGAAGTCTACAATTACTTATTGGACGAGTTTTCTAAATAGGATTTACTAGCGCGGAAATTGATCAGTGAAAAACTTTGGCAGACACTAATCGTGTGTTACTTCTAGTGGAATATAAAGCTCTATTATTAACATTGGTTTTAAGAACTCGAGTATACAATCTATGCATCGAAGGATTGAAGCACATGAGATCGGATTCTCAATAACTTAAGTGCTACCAGAACCACAAACAAAGTAAAATACAAAAAGTTAATAATAAACCACTGACGATATATAAGTAACCTGAACGAGTTGTTCAACAAGCATCATACTCCTTGTAAAGTCACCAAGTCGGTAGTATCCAACAGCCAGCAGATATATATTTTCTGTCACTCGATTTGGGTCACATCCAACTATTGATTCTGCAAACACAAGTTCGTTAATTTCCATAATTTTAATTCCAAGTCAGGTTCTAAATAAAATAGGCAATATACTTCAGCGATGTTATGTATATTACTTTCAAGGATATTGACTCCACGTTGCACATCTTCTGGTTTCCTGGAATGAACCAATCCCCGATATAATGCGCACAACAAGATCATTCTCCTTTCCCAAGAATCCCCGCTAGTTTGATACATAGCAACTGCTTCCTCAACTTCCTGGTAAGTTATATCACAACTCATTTAGCGACATACTTGTTGAAAAAGCAAAATAATTCCACAGGAGTTACACACTTTAAGAACCAGGGAGTGTTTAAATTAGCTTATAACTTACCTTATTCAGCTTTGGAAAAGCTCATAAGCTCATTATTTGGACTTATGAGCTTATCAAGATAAGGTTACGTACTTAAATAAGTCAACCTGATAAGCTTATAAGCTCAAAAGAATGCGCTTATGAGCTTTTTTGAATGCAAATAAGCCCATAAGCTACTAATCCTGCATGCACACATTTTCTACTCTAAATGTAACCGCGCGTATCAGATTAATATCCCAAGCTAATTAACCACTAAAACTAAATAGCAACATAGAACTAGCTATTAACAAACAAACTACCACGAGGTGTAGAGTTATAACTGAATGAATGAATTCAAGTCATATAACATCTACTAATTAACCTAAAACGAAGCACATAATTAATCTAAAGCTAGCTATTATGTGAGCGCATGCGCGCGGTAGATAACATAAACAAAACCTAGACGATATATGATCAAATTTAAATTGACGACGATTTTTTTTTTTTTTTAACCTGAATCTCACATTGAGAGTACCATGGGAGCTGATCACCAATGAAGAACGAACAACCAATTGAACGAACAACATTTGAGCCTGAGAAAAGGAATGTATAACCAGAAAATGTGTTTTAAGACTTAAGACTAGTTGTTCATGTTTCAATAGGTAGGGTACGGTTCAAGGCACTAGAATTCTGTTCTTGTTTAGGGGGGGATAAATTGATGTTATAAAATCCAGAAAATGGGCTTAACATACTAGGTGAATTGGGCCTATCAGAGGGGGCCGAGCAACTCGAGCCCCCTCCGAGTCCGCCCCTAAGTAGTTATACGTTTTTATGCATTGTCACAACTAGAGGTGGAAACTAGCCGAGCCGAGCCCGAGCCCGAGCCCGAGCTCGAGCCTGTCAAAGCTCGAGCTCGGCTCGTTTAAGTTTTAAAATGCTCAAGCTCGGCTCGTTTCGAGCCTTAAATTTTTAGCTCGAGCTCAGCTCGTAGGATGTTATATAGGCTCGGGCTCGGCTTGAGCTCGGCTCGTTTATACGATTTGGCCATGAAAAGTTAAAGCTTGGCTCGAGCTCGGCTCGTAATATATCTTTATTGAGATCGTTAATAAGCTCGAGCTCGGCTCGTATATATGTTTAATACTTAAAATATCATAATGTCATTCAGGCTCGCGAGCCTAAACGAGCTTTGTATGCAAAGCTCGGGCTCGAGCTCGATTAATAAACGAGCTGCAACTTAGGCTCGAGCTCGGGCCCGGGCTCGTTTAGACTCGGCTCGTTCGAGCTTTTTACCGATCCGATCCCGAGATTTTTACGAGCGGCTTGGCTCATTTCCACCCCTAGTCACAACTGACTACTGCTTTGTGCTTAAAATAGAAACCATTAACTGGTTTTGGTTATTGGCTTCTGATTTCAACCCAATTCTATCGAAAAACGTCTCGGGCTCAAATTTGAGCAAGTGATCTAGCTCAAAGTTTTACCAAAAAGACGCTGTACTAGAGAAGTAAGAAAATTATTTTCCACAATTCCGAGCCCATAAAATTTAAAACTCTAAATTTAATCTTATGAAAGCTCTCGTCTGCATAGTCTAAAGTCTAAATTATTTTTTTATTTTTTTTGTTTTTTATATTTTTGTGTACACTCTTTACATTGAATCTCGTTAAGTGTTTAAAAGCTCGAACCTTTTTTCTTTTTCTTAAATAGGGTACGTACAACTATATATCAGCATTTGTAAAATTGTTATGTTCATAAATGCAAAGATATATAGAAAATGTCATCATATATTTTTGCATACCAAATTATATAAAAAAGTGATAATTGTCTAAAAATTTATCTAACTTGTTAAGTTTTTTATTTCTGAGCAGCACCTTTTTACTCAGACTATTTATAACAAAAAATTTAAATTTCAATTATTTTGTGTAGCGAGTGACTTTTTTAAATTACCATTTTATATTACATTTGTTTCTAATTCCATGTCCTTAAAACTACTCATGTCAACTGTTTCACCATTGTCAAAAATATCATCATCAATAATTTAAAAAAAAAAAATCATAAATAATAAAACCTAAAACACAAGATCTAAAAACATGTCAACAGTAGAGATGACAAGTGGATCGGAGATCCAGAAGGAGGCATAGACGATAAAGATACCCTGTTTGAAAGATACCTTCGACTAAACCTTGTTTTTATCTTGTTTGGAACAGCAGGTATGAAACAGAATCAAAAGAAAAAGTACAGAAAAACTTTTTTAATTTATAATACAGAATTAACATGTATTGAACTTACTGAATTGTTTACAGACTTTGACCTTTTATACATGATGAAACGCTGCCATCACAAGGGATACAACGTTTCAATTCTCCTAAACGATATACCTATTCTAAAATAACCGTTTTATGCCGTTCTATTCTAATGACCAAGCCCATAATGGGTTTAATGGCTTATACAAACATAAAATACACCAACTATCCAAGACTTTGCTTCTATAACATTAATGGTCCAATATTCACCCCCTAAATGTTATAGATGGCAATCGACTTCAAAGTCTTCTAAGTTCTTTTATAGCAATGGTGCAGCAACTACTGGTTCATCATCTTCGTATTGTGCGAAGTTAACTTCTTCCTCCTTCCTTGTGCATTCATGTTTATAATGTTCAAATTTGTTGCACTTGAAGCATTTTATGTGACTCTTATCCTTTTGTAGTTGATTACCATCTTTATTCCAATTTCTTTCGCAGCTTCTTCCTTTGTTATCCTGATTCGACTTCCTATAACCACAACGTTCACAACTATGTTGTTTTTCTTCTTCCTTTTCGACTGTTTTGGTGTATAGAAGTCTGTCATGTACATCTTCTTCTTTGCTTGGCCTCTTAATGCGTTCCTCATATGCTTTTAATCTTCCGGTAGATTCTTGAAATGTCATGGTATTAAGATCAGCAAATTGTTCAATTGCAGCAACAATCTGGATAATCTTTGTTGGGACAGATCCTAGAAGTTTTCGAACCAATCTTTTTCTTTTTTTTTTTAAATTGTGGAACCAAGATTGCTTGCTTGTGACACGAGTTGACTAATCTTTCCGGTGAATTCATCAAGTGATTCAGAGTCTTTCATTTTCAAGGTTTCAAATTCTGATTCTAATGCTTGTAGTCTAGCCTCCTTGACTTTGTCTATATCCACGAAACGAGCCTTCAAGTCCTTCCACATATCAGCAGCCTTTGTATGATGAGCAACTTGTAATGTGAGTGGTTCGGGCAAGGCTTGAAATAGATAAGCAATAGCCATTGTGGTTTTCTTTGTATCCACTTCTCCTTCTGGTTCGAGTGCTCCCCATATTCCATAAACATTAAATAGTGCTTTGATTTTTACGGCCCAAATAGTATAATTTGTAGAATAAAGAATTGGGCATTGGAATGTCATTGACATCCCTCCTTCATCTTTCTTTGATGTTCCAACAACCATCCTTCTTTAGAGTAAAAAACCTTTTTCTTTCTTGTTTGCGGGCGAATCAACCAACTGTCTCTTGTAGTTCTTTGGTTTTCTAATTCCCGGGTAAATATAAAAAAACTTTTTTTCTCCTGTTTTGCACGGCGAATTAAACCAACTGTCTCAGTAGTTCTTTGGTTTTCTAATTCCCGGGCAAATCTAAATCTTAATCGGCTTGGGTTCCTAGACTATGTCTATCCACAAACGAATTAAGGTTTCCAAAGTATATTCAAACTGCATATATTAAAAAGGAAAAGGAATGTATCTTTTGTGATTCTTCTATAATCGGTTGTCTACTTGCACTCGTTCTTCCCTTTGTAATTGTCTTCTTTTGAAACCGAATTGTATATGTTTCTTGATTGGTTTTTTTTCCCAGGAATTGAACCTTAGGCTCTTATGCCACTTTTAAAAAGATACCCTGTTTGAAAGATACCTTCGACTAAACCTTGTTTTTATCTTCTGTTTGGAACAGCAGGTATGAAACAGAATCAAAAGAAAAAGTGCAGAAAACCTTTTTTAATTTATAACACAGAATTAACATGTATTGAACTTATTGAATTGTTTACACACTTTGACCTTTTATAAATGATGAAATGCTGCCATCACAAGGGATACAACGTTTCAATTCTCCTAAACGATATACCTATTCTAAAATAACTGTTTTATGCCGTTCTATTCTAATGACCAGGCCCATAATGGGTTTACAGGCTTATACAAACATAACATACACTAACCATCCTAGACTTTGCTTCTATAACATTAATGGTCCAATGGTTTCACCATTGTCACAAATATCATCATCAATAATTTTTAAAAAAAAAATCATAAAT
Source organism: Chrysanthemum seticuspe (assembly GCA_019973895.1). Taxonomy (NCBI): domain Eukaryota; kingdom Viridiplantae; phylum Streptophyta; class Magnoliopsida; order Asterales; family Asteraceae; genus Chrysanthemum; species Chrysanthemum seticuspe. The sequence goes on along the minus strand of BPTQ01000005.1, from coordinate 346,039,017 downwards.
AATAAAACCTAAAACACAAGATCTAAAAACATGTGAATAGTAGAGATGACAACAAGTGGATCGGAGATCCACAAGGAGGCATAGACGATATGCGACTAACATGGAACGCATGGTCAAAAACAAAAGTAGAAGCAAAGAAAATGTGTCATATGAAATAAGATCTATTGTTGTTTGGCAGCCACTGAATCTCCAAATGGGGTTAAGAGTAAGCATACTAAGTCTAGGATGCACCACTGTTGTCGTTTTTGATGTTTTATTGATGATGACAACATTACTGAGAGTTGGACCATTCTTGCAAGTTTGGAATTGGGTGTCTATTGAATGTTACAGGCACCTGAAGTAAATCCTACGTGGAAAAAACCTGTCTAATTTAAATCCTACGTGGAAAAAAACATGCTCCACGTAAGCATTATTTGCAGGTTATCATGTCACTCGCTACACTGAATAACCGAAACTCAAAAAGTTTGTTATTAAATAGTCCGAAAAAAGGATGTTACACATAATTTTTTTTTTTTTTTGAAGTTATATACATTTCTAGCTAGATAATTATCCCTAAATAAAATAGCTCTTATAAACATGTCAATATATAAAATTTGTTCACAATTAAAAGTGTACTTACAAATTTTTCAAGCTCGATTTCTTCACAGTTCCTAAGACGTAACTTATTCGAGTATGACAAATTAATATTTTTAAGAAGATTTATGTTGTACACAAGGTGCAAGAAATCTTATTTACAACTTTAAGTGTGGAAAACCTTTTAATTTTTTATATTCATACATTTTTCTGTATATAACTTACTTGTATATTTGAAAGTTTGAAATATGACCTAAAATTTAAAAGCAGCTTTTCTCCACCTTAATGAGTTGCAAGAAAAAGGATAGGCTTAGCAACCTGCCAGAAGCGGTTCTTTCATACATACTTTCTCTCATGCCTACAAAATTCGCAGTGCGAACTAGCATTTTATCCAAAAGATGGAGGTACAATTGGATGTTGGTCACGAACATTGACATTGACTGTAACCAGCCCTTCCATGGTGTAGAAAACTGTTGTTCATTTGTGGATCATGTTCTGAAAAATTGCAAAACAAGTGAAATCAGATTATTTAGGTTACACTTTGGTGGATTATGGGTTCAAAAGTCAAGGATGACCAAGTGGATAGACGAGGCTGTAAGGTTAAAAGTTCGTGAGCTTGAAGTAATATCTGGGTTGCCTGAGTTGCCTATTAGTTTGTTCACTTGCTAGACAATAACAAAGTTACACATCGAAAATCATAGTTGTTCGAAAACTATGGAGTGGCAGACTCCTTTCAATCTTCCTTCTTTGAAAACTTTGAACATGTTTGTTTTTCGCAGCCCTTCTCTCAATGCATTTAAACTGATCCCAGGATGCCCAATACTTGAAAGTTTATCACTTACAGTATCAGGTCGCTATCAGTCTGAAGATTACATATTTAATATTCCAACTTTGAAGCATTTGAAACTAGAAGCAATTGGGAAATGTTTTAAAACAATTAACAAGGTTGTGTTAAATGTTCCTAATCTTGAAGATCTCTTTATTAGTGGTCAGTGGTGCTCCCTTTTTGTGATGGAAGATTTCCCGTCTCTGGTTTCGGTAAAGTTATCACCTTTTGTGCTATGGCTCGAGCATTTGTGGGTTGAGATTCTAAAAGGAATAAGTAGAGCTAAGATGATTTCGTTTATGCCTGATTTTGTAAGTTTATTTTTTATTTAGACATTGATGCACTGATTTTGTTACATTTATTTTGTAATAATTATTGAATGAATTCATTTGTAATTTTGTTTTGTTGAAGTGCTATCCCGGTGCAAGTGCGCCCCAATTCCTAAATTCTGCGCAGTTGGAGTTTATAAGTTGGTATAAATCAAAATGGATACCAATCTTTCAAATTCTTGAAAGTTGTTCTCACTTGGAACATTTATGCATCAAAGAGGTATTGGCTTGTTTCTAAAACTTTACATGCTTTATTCTATACTTTCAAACTTCTTCGATTTACGAAAAACTTTGGGTATCGGATCTTACTATGTTTGTGTATAAACAAAAGACGAAAACCCGCACTCAGTACCCACCAGTCCACCACTTGTACTCTAAACAACCTTGCAACAATAAAATTTGAATGTTTTTCCGAGTTGGAACATATTTATATTGAGACTGTAAAGAACTGTTTTTAATGTTTTAAAATGTTTTATTATATTGTTTTCAACAATTTTGGTTTATGCTATGACTTGTTTGTGCTTTTTTAGCGAGATGTTAGACGAATCACTTACAAGGAATCGGAAGAACCACACTGGATTGAGCCTAAATCTGTTCCTGCTTGTATGTTAGTGAACCTTAAAACAATGAAATTTGAGAAATGCATGTGCCGGAAGGACGATATACAGTTTTTGGAATACATGTTGGGAAATGCAAAGGTTTTGAAGATGCTAACAATCATGTGTGAAAGCGGGGTCATGGAGGAAGAGTTTCGGTTGTGCGCTAAGTTGTTGAAGTGTCCGATGGCTTCTAAGTATTGTGAAATTCATTTTGTTGCGAAATCGCTAGATTCTACAACTAGTTAGGTTTTGTCTAAAGGAGTGATTTATGGATTTTTAAGTGACCAATGTTTTTTTTTGGGTAAAGGGGAGTAATCCTGCACCCTGGTAAATATATTAACCAAATAAACGTTTAAGTACAATGGATATGAGTGAAATCCCATATCCCAGCCCGTTACATAGGCATAAAGCTTACATAACAAGATACTTCCTAGTTTCTAAACAAGAAAACAAACCACTACTCAAATGATAACATATGACACAACGAAATAAAATTACTTCCTAGGACCTTGAAACTTTGTGCCATACATGGCATTAAAGGCATCCAAATTCCCTGGAAGATCACGAACCTGTTTCGCATAGTCATCGAAGTCATAGTCATCATACTCATCTTCAAACTCTTGGCCACCACCAAATATATTAGCAGGCTCATCAAATGGGTTAGCAACAACCTCATCTTCAGAATCAGACACCTCAATCTCTCCCACTTTAGAAAAAGGGTTAACTTTCTTAGTAGAAGAGGTAGACGGAATAGGTTGACCATCATCATCCATAAGAGTAGTTTTCCCATCAATAATTAGCTATTCAAGCTTACCAATTTTCTCAACTATGGGCGTAGAACCAACATCCATTGTTTCCATTGAATCACTCACAAGCGGTACATGTGATGTATAACCAGTCTTAGTCAACTCATCCTCATTAACCTCCATTGTACGACAAGTATCCACATCTGTATCGTCCATATTAAGAGCATCAAACTGATTAGATGTAGTGATCCTGGTTCCACTCGTACTAGCCACATCAGAAGCCATCTTCTTACTGACATTTACTTTCTTGGGTTCAGGAGGAGGCTTTTTGGGCCGATATTCAAAATGCTTGCCCACCACAGATTTAGTAGAACCTCCTCGACCCGGATTCGGCCCAACTTGCTTTCCCTTCTTCTTATTGTTAACAGTCTGAAAACCATCACTTACGTTCTTATGAGGTTGAGCAGTCGGAATCACAACCTTAGGACGATCCAGCAAAGTATGTCCAAATACCCGACATTTCTCACATCTAGGCGGTTTCCATTCATATTCAACACGGATCTTCTCAATAGTCGAACCCGTACCATCAAGTAAAGGAATCTTGACAGTGAGGCTGTCCCTAAGAACCTCATCCGATTTCACTTCAATCATACACCTAGCAAAACAACTACGGCCCCAAGATTCTTTGCACATTTGACTAGTAAAAGCAGCTAACCTTTTGGGCATACCAATCAATGTAGCAAGAAGACTAAGCCCGTCATCAGAAAACATAGCTAAAGGAACATCATGAAATTTAACCCACACCGGAATGTTAGTCAAATCTTCTTTAAGCAAGTTGGTGTTCAATGTCCATGGTTTAAGAATAATAGGAACATTATGAATCAACCAAGGACCATTATCAAGAACATCATCGACGCCTTTTTTCGAATTAAACTTGAAGAAGAAGAATCCCTTAGCGTTCATCATAACCTTTTGTAAACCATACTTCGCCCACATATTGCGAACAAAATAGTCAACAATAGGAAAAGCAAGGCGTTGACCAAGGAAGTATCCGTAGAGAGTATTCTCAAACCTCATGTTCACCTCTTCCACCACTTTCATTGGGACTGAAAGGTCAACATCATCCTTCTTTTTGCTGTATTCTAACCTCCGAAAATTAGACACATGTTTCTGGGATTCATTAAAAGCAACACCCGCGTAAGAGACCGACTTAACTCCATTACCACAAGTAGTAACAACCTTGGGTGCATTAGGATCAAAAGTAACACCATGATTAGTACCATACATCTGGGATTGCATAGCGACATCAAAACTCGACGGATGAGTATTTGCTGAATAAACATTAGTACCATTCGAATTAGATTGAAGCCCAATCCCACTCGAATTGTTCACATCGGAAGATGAAGCCATCTTAGCAATATCCCTGTCAATTTTGTTCATTGCTTCATCAAATTTCTGATGCGTATTAGCAATCAATTGCTCCACATTAGGCTGTTTTGAAACATTAGAGGCCGAATCAGAAGCAAGTGTATCATGGCTTTGCTCCAAATTATCCAAAACAACCTTATCCTTAACCTTATTCACGTTATCAGCCCCATCACATTCTATAAGATCACCAAGAATCTTGTTCTGACCAGTACTCCCATCATCATTGCCCGTATTCAACCGTGCATCAAGTTCATCACCAACTTGATCGGCCAAGTTATTAAGACCATAATTCGTCTCAGCCACACTTTGATTAGTATCATTCGAATCATTAGCAAGAAAATTACCCACATCTTTCGAACCCTTAGAAGCACTAGGCTTATTGAAGAACCCTTTTTCCATCTCTCAAAACCCCACAACCACAGCAAAACAAACTAATTCACCAAAAACAACGCAACAGCAGCAGCAAAACCAAAATAAATAAAAGTAAAACCCTAACGCAAGGTTAGGGTTTTAAAACTTAGAAGCTTAAGAACCTAACCTCCCATCATGTAAATCAAAACAATATGCAAACTGACCCACGTTCAATTGATATAATAATAGGATAAAGAATCAATAGATCATGCACATAAATACGCAAAGTTGCACAAAACCAAATATATAATCGATTTCAGTAGTATGGCAATAAATGCAATCAACCACAAGAGCAATCAATATTATAATCTTGCATCACTGACCCACTATTGGGTAATAGGTCGGTTGGTCAAAGGAAAATAATGAAAAGCTCACCGCTATTGATGATTTAGGAGGAGAAAGTTTGATGTCGATCAGTTAGGGATATTCTCCAAAATCGCCAAAGCTAGAGAGAAAACTAGGGGGCAAATGTTATACAAACTGCTTAATTTTAAGTACATCAGCAATTTTTAAGTACACAAAGAGCTTTGATGTTGGTAAGTTGGTACCTACTTATTTTTTTTAAGAATATCAGCATTATAAAATAAGCAACCGCTAAATTTTCATAACAAGTTAAACACTTTAAGATAAGCGATCCCAAACACCTCTTAAAAATAATGAAACCAAGATATATGGGTACAATTACCCCACTCAATCCATGACTTAAGTCTTTTAGGTTATCATTTAAAGTTTAAATCATGCATGCAAGCTAAAAAAAGGATGCAACAAGAAGACTTTCAATCTGATGATCTATATGTACTGATAGAAAGATTAACTAAATAACTGAAACAATCCTATAAGCAGTGGCGGAACCAGGTTTAACACAACCAGATGCATAAATTTTTTCGTAAGGACTATAAACACATTCTTTTGGACCGGGTGCAATTAAGAGAAATAACAGGTTTTTTTCCCCCCAAAAATTAACACTACGATATATAAATCTATTAGTGTCCCGTGACACCGGCCCCTAGTTCCGTCACTGACTATAATCAATCAAGGAGAGAATGTTATTGAGTTAGGAGACTCAACATGAAATCAACAAATTCTTGGTCCCAAAAGTGTGAGTCGATATGAAATGCAAACAATAATAAACTTTGAATAAGTAAATCGTCTAACATTTCAATGTTACGGAATTCGAGTACTTATACTAAACGAATGGGTGTGTTCCCAAGCGTTGCAACGGTTCGGTAGTAACCGTTTTCTAACCGTTTTCTAGCGGTTATTTAACTAACTTTTATAACTACTTATTAACCGCTATTCGGTTATTAAGTTTCTGGCGAGTAACTTTGATCCTTCGAGTTTGAAGCAATGTCGAGATTAGTATCTTCATTCTCCTCCTTAATCTTGATCGTTGCTTCCTCCTAAGTCTTGAACTCCGAGCATTTGTCGCATAGTCACGAACTTGAGTCTTGGCAATGCTTTTGTTAAGATTTATGCTCTTTGTAGTTCTCCACTTACGTGTTCCACTTTGATATGACCATTCTCTACGCATTCACGAATGAAATGATAGCGAATGTCTATGTGCTTGCTCCTTCCATGAAAAACTGGGTTCTTTACGAGTGCTATAGCTGATATGTTGTCAACTCTAAGCGTTATCTTTGTTTCTTCCAATCCAGTTAATTCACTAAGTAAACGTTTTAACCATAAGGCTTGACATGCTGCTGCAGTAGCCGCCATGAATTCTGATTCACATGATGAGAGTGCTACTGTTGGTTGCTTCTGAGTACACCAAGTGATAGGTGACTCTCCAAAGTAAAATACTATTCCAGTAGTTCCTTTTCCTTGATATGTATTGATTCCATAACTACTGTCGATGTATCCTATAATCTTGCAGCCGCCTTCTTTCTTGTATAATTATGCCATGCTCCTTTGTTCCTTTGATGTATCGGATTACTTGTTTCATTGCCTTCAGGTGATGATCCTTTGGGTCTTGCATAAATCTGCTGAGTAGTCCGACTGAGTAACTAAGATCTGGTCTTGTATGTAGTAAGTATCTGAGACTTCCAATTAGGATTCAGTAGTAAGTTGCGTCAACTGGGTTTCCATCTTCCGCCTTGACCAACTTAGTGCCGGGATCCATTGGTGTCTTCGTATCATTACTGTCTGTCATACTTGTTTCTTTTAAGATCTTGTTAATGTATCCTATTTGCTTGATCGTAATCTCTCCTCCTGTCTGTGTAACTTCTATCCCAATGTAATATGCTAGCAACCCTAAGTCGCTCATTTCAAATTTATCTTCCATCTGGGATTTGAACAAGTCTACTTCCTTCTTTGGAGTGCCCGTGATTATCAAATCATCTACATATACTCCAACGATAAGTGTAGAAGTCTTGCTTCTCTTTGTATAAACTGCTTGTTCGAGATTACATTTCTTAAAGTCTAAGGACTTCAAGGTTTGGTCAAGCTTCACGTTCCAAGCTCTAGGTGCTTGTCTTAACCCATACAAAGCTTTAGTTAGCTTGTAGACTTTTCCTAGGTTTCCTTGTTGAATGAAACCTTCAGGTTGTGTAACATAGACTTCTTCATTCAATTCTCCATGTAAAAATGCTGATTTTACATCTAAGTGGTGTACTTGCCATCCATGATATGCTGCTAGTGCTAATATCAATCGAACTGTCTCTATCATAGCAACTGGTGCAAACACCTCATCGAAGTCTGTTCCTTGTTCTTGTACATAACCTTTTGCTACTAATCTTGCTTTATACTTTATGATCCTTCCTTGTTCATCTCTCTTGGTTTTATAAACCCATTTGAGTCTTATTGCCTTCTAATTTTTGGGCAATGTGGTAAGGGTCCATGTGTTATTTTTGTTGATTGAATCTAATTCAATTTCCATGTCCTCAATCCACTTCTCATCTTTTGATGCTTCCTTGTAATTACGGGGTTCTTCTTCTGTGAAGAATAAGCTTGGTGCTTCTACTTCACGTGCAGTTTCATAGATTTCCGCAGTATTCTTTAAGCCTTGTATTGGTCTATGATCAAATATAGGATCTGAGCTTTCTAATGAGCTTATAGTAGCTCCTTCTTCATCTTCTCAGTTAGGGTTGTAAGTGTATGATGGTGGTGTGATTGGTGAGGGTGGATCTGGTATAGGTTCTTGTTCATGATACGTGTTATCGGTGTTTTCTGTGTTGACTGGTGTAGGATTATCATTGTCAACTCCGTCTATTACAAAACTAGTCCAAAATGTATCTTCCATGCTTGTATCCTCTTTATTGTTATTCCAATCCCACGGTTTCATTTCCATAAACTTTACATCCCTACTAACATGTTTCTTCTTTCCTACTGGATCATATAGCCTACATGTTTTTGATCCTTCTTCAACTCTTAAGTAAATCATTGGAATGCTTCTGTCATCCAGCTTCTTCAAGTGAGGTATCGTTATCTTAGCATAAGTTGTGCATCCGAATATTCTTAGGTATTCTAGGTTCAGTTTTCTGTTGTAGAGGGCTTCATATGGTGTTTTATCTTCCAGGGCTTTCGTAGGTACCCTGTTGAGTATGTAAATGGCGTGCCTGACTGCTTCCGGTCAAAAATTTAAGGGTAATTTCATTGCTTTCATCATACTCCTAGTAGTCGATAACACTGTCCTATTTCTCCTCTCTACTACACCATTCTGTTGCGGTGAGTATGGTGTTGTCAATTATCTTTCTATTCCATTCTCCTTACAGTATTTGGTGAATTCATTTGATGTAAATTCACCTCCTCTATCAGTTCTTAGCATCTTTATTTTCAACTTCAACGTTGATTCAATCTGCTGTCTAAATTCCTTGAATGTGCTGAATGCTTGATCTTTCGAAGTTAGAAAGTAAGCCCACATGAAACGTGTGCAGTCGTCTACTAATAAGAATATGAGCTTCTTTCCAGAGTTTGTTGCTCGACTTATGGGACCACAAAGATCTCCATATACTAAGTCCAACGGGTTCTTTGATATAAATTTAGCTTGGTTTGGAAATGGTGTTCTGATGTGTTTCCCTAATAAACATGCATCACAGATTTGTCCTGCATGATTTATTCTCGGTATTCCATCTACTAGACCTTTTCTTGTCATTTTTTCTATTGCGTCAAAGTTTAGGTGACCTAATCTAGCATGCCATAACCATGTTTGGTCATCTACATTTGCTAAGAGACATACAGGTGCTACTATATGTAATCTAATACTGTAAAGTCGATTCTTAGATCGTTCTACTTTCATCAACAACTTCTTGTTCTTATCATACAAAGTCAGTAAGTTTCCATCCATGATGATCTTGCAACCTATTTCTGTAAGTTGTCCTAGACTAAGTATGTTGCTCTTGAGGTTTGGAATGTAGTAAATGTCCGAAATCATCTTCTGTTTTAGGTTTATACATCCTAATAATATTGAACCTCTACCCTTTATCTCTACATACGATCCATCTCCAAAACGAACGCGTCCAGTGATGTTTTTGTTAATATCCTTAAAATGGCCTTTGGTGCCCGTCATATGGTTACTTGCACCATTATCTAAATACCATATGCTAGCATCTGTTGTAGCATATTTTCGGGGTTGTACTTGTTCTTCATTTAACAAGATTTCTTCAGTTTCGTGTGTTGCCATTAATAATGATGGTTCATCGTCTTTTAGGATAAGGTTTGATTGTTCCTGAGTTGTTGGTGGACTTCTACAATTTCTCTTGAAATGTCTAGGTTTCCCGCAATTGAAGCATTTCAAGTTCTTTTTATCCTACTCACCTTTATTCTTATTGTGAGCTGAGTTTCCTCCATTCGAGTTGTCTCTATTTCCCTTATTTTGCCAATTTCCTCGTGAATAGTTTGATCTACCTCTATATTTGGTAAATCGTTTCTTATTTCTAGAGTGTTCGCCTTGTGCGAATAATAGGTTATCTTGGCTTTCTACTTTTCCTCCCTTTCGGAGTTTTATTCTTTCCTCGAATGCATTAAGTTTTCCAGCGATCTCATCTAACGTAATGTCATCGAGATCATTCGTCTGTTCTATTGATGCTACTATTTGAATGAACCTATATGGTATGGAATCTAATCGTTTTCGTACTAAAAGTGATTCATCCAATGCTTTTCCTAATTCTTTAGCCTTCGTGGCGTAGCCGTTCAGTTTGGTTGTAAATGCATCCACCGTTTCATCCTCCTTCATCTGAAGGGTCTGAAATCCAATCATCAGTGATTGTAACCGTGCTTGTTGCACTTTCTCTTCTCCAACGTGTCTCTTTCTTAACGAATCCCATAATTCTTTTGCCGTTTCGCAACTTGCTAGTTGTAAGATCACATCTTCGGTCAATGCTTGATATAGGAAGGCCGTTGTTGCCTTATCCTTCTTATCATCTACTTGTGTATTTTCCTTAGGTTCTATTGCTTCCCATAAACCTTGTGCTTCTAGTATCACCTTAATTTGTATAGTCCAAACTGTGTAGTTTGTGGTTTTGTGTTTAGGGCATTGATACTGTGCCATTGGGGTTACGGGTTTTGGTGTAGTGTTACTGCTACTCGCATCGTCACCAGGCATTTTGATAGTGCTTATGATCTTCACTTTCTAATTTGTATGGGAATTCTAACTAAGTATGGTATTCTTAATATTACGGGAACAGAAATAGTTATCCGGGAATCTAATAGTACGGGATCAATATAAAGTTCTCGGGATTTCCTAATAATATAAAATAACGATCTATACTATCTAAAGTATAAAAGAGAAATCCAAAGTTTGAATTTGTGACATCATTGTTGTGTTAAACACAATCGTATTCCCACTTGTGTCGGTACTTGAGTTTGATACCAACCACGTTCTTTCTTTCCCTTGTGCACTAAACCAATTCGCGTACACCTTTTTTGATGTTGTCAAATTACTTTCAATATACTTCTCTTCCACCACGTTGTCTTTTCTCTTCTTTCTTTTGTGTCGACTTGTAATAAAACGTGTCTTAGAACTCTTGGTCTCGGCTTTCTTCTCGGTAAAACAACAAGGGTTGTTATTTGTTGTTTTTGACTTCAATGGTCCAATCGAACACAAGTATCCAAAAATACCTTTCGGTATTTTTTCATACATGTCGATTGCTTGTTTCCTTCTTTACCACTACGATGGTAGTATCCTTAACAAGGAGAGCGTTATGCTTAAATCCTTCTTTTCTTCGTTGCTTGTCTGCGTTCCACAATACCTCTTTTCCTTTTTGTTCCACACCGAATGTGCCACAACAGAAAAATACCTTTCGGTATTTCCAAAAATACAATTGATCAGGTTGTATTTTTTGTTTTTATCCTTGTATTGCTAGCGTCTTCTTCCAAAACAATCCTAGTTTGTTTTCTAACCGGTATATTTCTTGATTCTCCAAGCAACGCCTTTTCTTCTTTCTTCTTGTATATCTCGTGTGTATATACAAGGTATTCTCTCGACGTCTTCTTCTCTTCTTGTCACGTTATGTTTTGTGACAAGGTATCCTTTTCTTCTTGTTGTCGTGTGCAAGGCACCAACAAGGTACTCCTTTTTCTTTTTCTTATGTTGCTGCGTACAAAAAGTCACAACAGGAATCCGACACCACAGAAATTTGGTGTCCTCTCGTTTGCAGTTTCGACACAAGGTAAGTCATATACTACTTCTCTTGCGTCCCTTAGTTATACAGGCAACGTATGTGTATTATGTTGCGTCTTCTTCTTCCTGAACCAAAAAAAGCAGCACTTTCTTTTTTTTCATTTTTGGTTCCCTTCTGATTTGATACGTCTCATTAACAGGGTATGGTGATGTTTGATGATGTAACGAGTATGTAAACAAGGCTCTGATACCAAATGTTGGTCCCAAAAGTGTGAGTCGATATGAAATGCAAACAATAATAAACTTTGAATAACTAAATCGTCTAACGTTTCAATGTTGCAGAATTCGAGTACTTATACTAAACGAATGGGTGTGTTCCCAAGCGTTGCAACGGTTCGGTAGTAACCGTTTTCTAACCATTTTCTAGCGGTTATTTAACTAACTTTTATAACTACTTATTAACCGCTATTCAGTTATTAAGTTTCTGGCGAGCAACTTTGATCCTTCGAGTTTGAAGCAATGTCGAGATTAGTATCTTCACAAATAAAGTTATAGGCAGTTTACTTTTGACCCTTTTGTACTTGACCTCATCTTTATTTAGTTCTTCTTTAGCATAAAATAAAAAGGCTGTAAAAACTAAAAAGTGAAACACAAAGACAAAATTCACACAATTATCAGCCATGATCTTCAAGAATTGCATTGGGTTTTGGGTCATTTGTGTTTGCACACAGGTGTTTGATAAATGTCTCATTGACCTTAATGTAGTATTTTTATGACTAGTTTGTTGGGTTTTGATTAGGCTATGCTATTGATTGTTGTAAGACCAAAAAGGGTATCATAATTGGTTAGCATTTTGACTTTTTAGTTAGGCTTTTTTCATTGATTTAGTGCATTTTGATGATCATCAGTGTTTGACAATGATAATCATTTGTGTTTGCACGCCTATTAATCGTTACAAGTTCAGTTTATAGTCGAATTTTGGAACCTTAAACCAATCCAAACCTTACTGGCACCAACCAAAAGTAAGCTCGAAAAAACCAACATGGGGGAGGAAGTGTTGGACTTGGCTATACCTTATATACACGTAAGCGTGTAACTGTCCACACACGTTACTCCGACCCTTCTCGTTTATGTAAAAGGTTCTCTTTCATCGAGTCCATAACACTTAAAGGTTCTCCATCTGATTTTATACGTACATATCATAATGATGTCCGAATCACCTCGTGGATTGAACAATTAGCTCTCGGGTGTAGCTGTTTGAAAGAACTTCATATCCGTCATCTGGTTGTTCATGATGAAGATCTCGTGAAATTGGCGAGAACACGTGGTAAGGATTTAAGGAGTTTGAATATTAAGAAGTGTAAAGGGTTTTCAGCATATATATTAATGCATATCTCAAAGTATTGTAACCAATTGAGAACACTGTGTTTGGTATATTCTTATTTTGTTAATGTGAACGACGGGACTTGGTTACATCAATCAACATTGAATAGCACAGTTTTGGAAAAGTTACATGTTACCAATATGGATATTTCTAATGCAGAAGATCTTACACTTCTCGCAAAAAAATGTTGTAACTCTTTAATATCGTTGAAGATAGAAGCGTGCTATCTAAGTAAACTAGTAGATGCCTTTAGATATGCGGTAGGTTGGAACATTTTGGTAGTGGATATATGTGGGATGAGGAGGAGAGTGAGCTTGTTGGTTTCCAGTTTCCCCCTAATATACGTGCTTTAAGTAAGATGGAAATGCCCGTAACTCAATATTCGAGTGTACTCCCGTTACTGAATCAGATAAGGAAATTGGATCATGTATTTCTAAATTTGGATGAAGATCGCCATTGTTTATTGTTTGAGAGGTGTTCCAGTTTGGAAGTTCTATCTACCAAGGATGTCCGTGGAGATAGGGGAAAGCAAGTTAAAGGTCAGTTATGCAAGAAATTGCGCAAATTTAACCATAGTGGCCTTGCAAATGGGAGGGACCGATTGCTCTTGCAAAGAGATGTACTATTTTGGAGTGTTTAGAGGTTAGACTTGGAGATATTTCAAATGAAGTTATCAAATTTTTAGGAACTCATTTAAAGAATCTCTGTAAATTTCGTATGAAGTTGGTTAAGAAAGATGGGACAACAGATCTACCGCTAGACAATGGGATTCCGGCTATGCTAATGGGTTGCAAAAAACACAAAAGGCTAGATATCAGTCTCTGGCATGGAGGATTGACGGATGTGGGTTTGGAATATATCGGGAAGTATGGTGCTAATTTGAGGTCTTTGTCTCTTACTCGTATCATAAATTCTGATGCAGGACTTGTGAAGTTATCATAAGGGTGCCCAAAATTAAGAAAGCTAAAACTGAAGGATTGTCCCTTTAGCGAGCAAGTTGTTACCAGTTCTGTGTTTAGTATACCTTCTCTTAGGTATCTTTGGTTTGACAATGGTGATCATATTTCCTTGGCACACACACTATGAAACTCTGGTATGTATGTTCTTCGTCATTTACTTGCAAATTGTTATTTTTTTTACCTTCTCTTAATAAGAGTGTCTTGCTTTGGGAGCTTTTGTTATCTTGGATATTGGATTAATCCCTGTAACACCCCAACCCGACAAGGGTAAAGATATCACAATACGGTATCATATCAGAACTTTAAATACCATACAAAAGCGGAAGCCTTTACAAAACTTACAAAAGAAAACATAAATAACTTAATAATCAAAATAAATCTAAGATCCCTATATTCAAATCCTGCTCTCAGTTCTACTCTCAACCCAGATCAGCTATCCCATAAGCTCATCTTGAATGCTTAACACCTGCCGCAGGAAAAGAAAATGCGGCTGAGCTTACAAAGCCCAGTGAACAGATATAACAAAACGAAAACTAAACAAAAACAGAAATACGAAATGAAATAAAGAAACGAATAACGAAGTCACAGCGGAATGAGGAAAATGAATCACTGAGGATTCTGCTGAAACACATACACACAGAAATCCGGAAGAACAAACAACAAATAAGAACAAACACATAGCATATTGATGACACAAACTGAAGCACATCATAATCAACAGGCAATTAATGAATCAGGCAATTTAAGTACATATAAGTCAAACGAAATACCGAAAGCTAGCAGAAACAACTACTAGAAGTAAACATGGCATTCATACAAGTCAATTAATCTACATTTAACACACTTAATCCAATGTTGTAGCAGCGGGAATAGCAGTCAAATCATGGCAGTCACACATGCAAATAGAAAACATAGTAGGAAAACTATAACTAAATAAGCAAAAGACATAGCATAGCAATTAGCAAGTTATCAAGTCAGATATCATAAGTTAAACCATTTCCCAGATCAAACTTTAGTATAGACAGAATTTAAACATGGCAGATCAAACATAAGCAGATACGAACACCAATGGATAATCAAAGTTCACGAATTATCTGAACAATTATACATAATGAACTTTCAGAACAATCAATTATACACTAGCATAATCATCATACAGATCAACAAGGTCACATAATGGTAAACTAACATATAATCAGATGACAACATGCGAATCACATTTAAGCATATTAATCATATCCTAGCATGGCAAACAGTAGTCACATAAACATGTCAAAGCATAAACACATTCAATAAACATATAATAATTCAGTGTGTAAATGGAAACATTGACAAATACGGAATCATAAACAGAATATCTAACTCAGAAATAACAGATACGGATTTAGTTATCTACCACGAGCCCAGAACATATCATATCAGAAGTAACTTTCTTATTCGGAGGGGTGACCTCGGAATACCTTATATAATATGAGGGGAGACCTCAATAACAAATGGAGTAGCTAGCTCCCAGAATTTTGTGAAGACGCGTAATGCACACGACATCATTCACCAGAAAACATATCAAATAACAGATCAGATCTAGGATGCATCCATACGCCCCAACAGACGGTTAGTGGCCATACTATCAATAAACAGATAACAGAAAGGGACGTGGCAGAACATCACTCTACTGCCCTAGAGTCATGTCAGCGGTGCATCACTGACACGGACATGGAACCCCATGACTAGTGAAATATTGGCTCGGGTGTCAAACTAACTTAGGTCAAACAGATTGTCATAAATGACACAGATCATAATTCATCATAAAGGTCAAACAGATTTACAAATCGGAGTTTTCATATCATAAGTTCAAATCAGATGTTTCATGGTTCAATAAACAGAGATTTCAGATAAGCAACGGATCAAACAAATCAGAAATGGTTCATATCAAATATTCATAAATCAAAGGTTCATATCACAGTCACATATCATACGTTCATAATCAGGGGTTCATAATCAGATGTTCATAATCAGAAGTTCCTAATCAGAAATTCATACTCAAACATAGCAAGGTTCAACAAACAGAAGTTCAGACAAACAGAGATTCACATAAACAGAAGGGAATCATAGCAATGGCATAGGGAATCCTAATAAGCATAAGGAAATGACAAGAAAAGGAGATCATGAGAAAACCTTTACTAAAAAGGTCAGAATATCTGTACCTTAACGCAAATGAGAGAAAAGCAAATGAATGTAAGAACACGAAGATACAACATCGCGTCTCCTCCAATGAATCTACACGGATTATGATTTATTTAATACTTATTAGCATCATTAAAGTTATAACGGATTAATCGCATTTACCTTCTTATAGTTGTAAGTATATTCTCATTTTTAGTGACGGACAGAATTACAACATTTTAGAGTCTTAATCATTAATTAGCCAAACTCATGGTTTACACATGATAAATGGTAAACTTAAGGGTTTAATATGACAAATATCTTATTTGAGGGCTTATATGATCATTATTCAAAGTATAGGGTTCATATTGTATATATCTTAAAAGTAGGATTTAAATTGTAATTAAACCTTTCAGGTCTTATTTTACTTCCCAAACTTTCATGCACGTTTAAATGAAAGAACATATGTTCACATGAATAACGAACCAACACACACAGCTTTTAACCCTAGTCGACTACTATTTATGACCTAGGGTTTTTCCCAAACTTTTAGTACCATGATAACGAGCATTTGATTAACACGTTACGGATTTTAATGACTAATCTTGTTGAGCTAGATACATGAGAGAAACCGAACAGACAAGAACCAAAACCCATGCATGCATTTACATAAATAACTCACACCACATTGACTTATTTAAATCGTTTTAACGAGACTAAAACTTACCCGTTTCCCGACTCACAAACCATTCGACACACAACATTAACCCTTAACCGTTCTCCAAAGTCGACCTAATGCTTCCCTAGATTCTAACCAAGTATACGTCGACTTCCAAAACTGTTGTTAACAAGGTTTTTGACAATGCAAACCATGCATGCAAATCGACACACAAGCAATCTGCAACAAAAGTTTAAAGTGTGGCATACTCTATTTGTCCTATAGCTTCTTAACGCAAACAAAGTTTCATGATCCATGTTCATTTACGTTTAACTTATAACGACACAACATATGTCCTAACAACTCATGCGTTATCTTATATACATATGGCATACATGTTTATGATTTTATGTGACACAACATATATGTTCTTGCTATCCAGTTTTGTACACAATTCGATACATATATATATATATATATATATATATATAAGCTTTCCGAATTCGAATGCAATAACAAATATGATGTATACCCATACACATATGGTGCGGCTACAACTCACAAAACCTTTTTAATGCAAAACCTCGATTTATTTGTTCGTTTCGTTAATATGCTTCACGGGTATAAAGTGTTCATAATTTGTATGTAAAAGTTGAGACGACAAGGGAGTCGCTTACCTTAGCGAGACTCGGAGTAAAACACCAAGCACCACCACGTCCCACGCTGCAGTCGAACGGAGGAAAAGAAAGAAAAGGAGGTCGAAGCTTTTTGGTGCCGAGACTCTTTAAAACTAGGGTTTCAATTATGAGATATGTGTGGTATATATATAGTCGACCCATGGTGGGTTTTGTGTGAGAATCGGTTTACAAGAACCGACTTACATTGGGTTATGGTGTCCATCAGCCCAAACGAAAAAGAAACACAGCCGGCCCATGGCTTATAGGTTCCGATCGGCTCCAACAAGAAAAATCAAACGAAACTCATAATGGGCTTAAGTGTGTACTCGGCTTGCAAAAGAAAACGAGACCCAAAGTTTATACGCGTGACTTTATTTTCGTCGTACCAATGTCGATACTTTTATATACACGTTAGGTTTTCCAAACAAATATAAGTTAGGTTTTAATTTCAATTGATGAGCGTTAATTATATTTTACGTATTTTATAATCCGGACTATTTAAGGGTAAAATAATCTGGACTATTTCAATTGATGAGCGTTAATGAATATGGACATTATGCCTCGCATTGCCATAAAAGAAATGGAAGATTTCAAAGACAAGAAGAGACAAACCTCATCGAAGAAGATTTAGAACCAACCCTCTTATTAGCAGTTTCAAGCACTACCGAAGATCTACGACAACGCGATTGTGATTAAGGGGGAGAATATTGGGTTAATCCCAATCTGATGAGCCGAAGCAGAGTCAAACCAAAGCAAAGTCAAACCAAAGAAAAGTCAAAGACAGTTATGAAGTTAGTTTTAGGCACTTAGGAAACAGTTATTCGCAGTTATGCCTGAAGAGACACATCCCTTGGTTCGTTTGAACCATCATGACCCTTCAAATGCAGTGTTTCGTTTAGTATAAATTGTTAGATTTTGTGTATGAACTAGAATGACAGATTTTATATATGAAAAGCAGTTTACGTTTATAAAGTTTAAATATTTTCTTGTGTTTTGGTATATTTTGATTGTGTTATAGATCATAGATTCACAAACGAGGCCAACATTGGAATACCGTGATTGTGAAATTATTTCATAGTTGTAGCACCATATATGGAAACCAAAAGCTAATGAAATTTAGAAGACAAATATAGTCGAAAAATACTAGTAAACATAGATCACAGATATGAGTTGTGTACATGCCAAGGCACTTCGTGAATGTGTTAATCTTTATAATTGACAGAAAAGTAATTTTCTCAGTTTTTTAAATGGCAATTAAATAAATGTTTACACCTTTGTTACCATCGCCCTCTGAATTTGTTAATCTTTATTGCTCATATAGGAAGGGGCAAGTTGAAAATGAAGTCTCGAACGAGTGATTAAATATAGGAAGAATGGTAGAAGTTGATGTAATTGCATGAAGAGGAAGCGGCTAAAAGAAGAGTAAGCACAATAAAGAAGAGATTGAGACGATATAAATGTTTAAACAAAAAATTCGGAATGACTTGTTTGTCAAGACTGATATTAGCTTATTTCGCAATAGGTTGTAGTAAAACTTGTTCGTGACTTGTAATACTTAGCCCATTTAGCATTGTATGTCATGCACCTCTTGTTTCATTGGTAGTTATCTTCTAATCACAAAATATCCCAAAAAGCATCAAACTTTCTTTCAAAACTGAAGTGGGTATAAATAAAGATCGCCAAAAATATGTTGTGCATAGGCCCAAAATATGCTCTCCCAAACACCCCTGTAATAAGTAGATATGTTGTTTTAAGTGTTATAAGCTATATTTTGATAATAAAAAGATACTTTATTGAGGCTCTTTGAAAGAGCTTAAATATGATTGTGGAGTTGCTTAATACATTTTTGTTTTGAACCAAATTAAAAAGGAAACTTACAAGAAACTAAAACTAACCAAACGCGCACACTCTTTCTGAACTAAATGACAACGAAAGCTTGAATATAACAAACACAATGTTGGGATGGTGATGATGAACCTTGTATGGTGTCGAATGGCCGAACTTGGACCTGATGCCATTTCCGAAGGTTATGTTTGATAACTCTAAGCAAACACCTTGATACCAAACTTAGTTTCGGTTGGGTAATAAGGATATTATCCTGAATATGCCTTCCAGGAACAAAAGCACTTTGGTTCATATTAACCACTTTATCCAGACCACACTTTATTCTCTCTGTGATTATTTTGCTGATGCATTTGTACAGGACATTACAAGGCCTAAAATCATATACCTTATGAGGAGTACTAACTTTAGGAACAAGAGAAATGATAGTAGAGTTAATTTCTTTCAAGAGCTTCCCATGATCAATCGACTCGGTTTGGGAATTCATCTCGGGTGAAAAAAGAAATCAACAAGCTAAGATCTAAAAGCTTTTCGCGTTAGCTCATATAACCAACTCTAGCAAAGCCAAAATCGTCATGCCTTGATGGTATCTCAACGAGCATGGTTAATCATGTTCTCAAATTACCTTGACAAGTTAGTGTCATAATTTATTGTCATCCACAAGTCTACTTAGTGCCCGCAAGTTTATTTCAGTAGATAATACAAATAAATGAGTGTAAAAAAGGCCGAAAGGACGAAAGAAGTAAAGTGAAAATTTAGCGGTAGTTTTCAAGTTTTAATAACATAAGACACGCGTAAATTAAATAACTTTCATAAAAGAAACCTCATTAAATGTTCTCTTTTTAACATATGTATAAGTTATAAAGTTAACTTCACCATTACGCAAACGTATGGGGTGTGTCTGGGAGAGGGCTTATTTGGGCTTACGGAGGGCTTAAACTTTTAAATTAAGCCGGATTGTATAATAAGTCTCGTTTGACGTTGAGGCTTATGGATGCTTTTAAAACTATAAGCCCTATCCCAATAAAAGGGGCTAAAAATTTTAGACCGGAGCTTTTAAATATTAATTACTTATTTACCCACAAAATATCAAATATATACTATAAGTTTATTTAATTATGTCATTTTTAGTAATTTAGCAATAATAAGCTCAAGCCTAAGTTAATTTGCCAAACAAGTTTATGAAAATACAAATTTCAGTTTCGGATTATAATATAGCTCCAGCTCCAGCTAACAAGTTAATCCGTAAATTTTAAAGTATATGTAAAAAAGTTTAGAAATGATATGAAAAATTAAAAAGATATCTCATTTGTGTGAGACCTAATGACCTATACAAAATCAAGTGCTTTCAATTTTTTCATAAAGAATATGCCAAGATTTTCGCCCAAAAAATAAAATATAAATAAAGGCATGACCTTTATTTCATGTTTTTTTGAATAATGTGAGTATTTATTTACTTTTTTTTGTGTGAAAGTTATAGAAAAAGTACACAATTTTTATTTTCTTTTTTGAAAGTTATAGAAAAATATTCCGGAAAATTTTACAATGTTTTTTTTTTTGTGTGAAATGACATGAAAACATGGAAAAGGTATCAAGTTCTTAGCAATAATTTATAGGTGGTTTGCCAACTTTAAGTGTATTGCAAATATAATCAAACGAAAAGAGAGTTCAAACTTGAAATCCCCTAAAAAAATAGTGGATTCTGTAACAGAAATTTCTCGAAAGTGTTATAATAGTAACTAGTGTAATTCATCTTGTAAGCCTCTAAGTTTACATGAAAAGTAAAACACCTTTAGAAGAACCTGTGTGGTTGCGTCTATCGTAATTTGAGGGAGATCTTCAAGACCGACCTCTTGTGGATACTTAATGGCTTGCGAATCCTACCTCAAACTTGTCTTTCGTTAAGTAGTATCCACTGGCTTCTAAATCCTAGCTCAGACTCGTCTTTCGTTAAGTAGTATCCACCTTAAAATTGTCTTTTAACTACATCCATGACATATGATCCAAGCTTCCTTACTCAAGAGGAGAGAAATCGGTGTACCCTACAACACGACCATGAATATAAAAATAGCCCTTACATACCTTGATTTAAGAGCTCAATCATAAGCCACATGTTGTAGGCTAGGTTCTCTATTACGTACCACTGCAATACGCAAATGTAAGTTCCCACATAAGCTCACATCGGATATTTCGTCAACTTTCCCATCCCTACTTTTGTTTTATCAAAGTCTTAATGGTTATTTTTGACTTCTTATATCTTATTGATGTTAAGTTGTAGTAGCAATTACAATGAGCCACCAAAGACACAGACACGGTAATAAAATAGTAGTAATACTAAAAAGATTATAACTTAATGACTAACCCGTAAAATCAAATTTGAACCCTAACCTAGATTAAAACCCTAATTTTGAGGTCATGGTCGCCGCCAATAAGAATAATCTCATTTGATTGAAAGGACCTCTAATCCATGAGTACCAAACCCATTGTGCACGTACCATGCCATTCCCTCTATGCCGACCCCTTCAAGAATATCATACAAAACCAAGCCCATTCTTTCTGCAAAAATTCAAAAGAAAAGAACAATCAAAGTTCAAATGAAACTGAACTTTTATAATTAATTTTGAAGCATACCTACTAATCAAAATCCATTTTTTTTATGAATCGAATGGCACATACAAATAAAAAAACACTAAATTATTACATAAATAAATATCTTGAGGATTAATAAACCTTTAATTCGTGAAACATGAAACATACCTTATATTGATAGATTGAGTGATGTTGATTTAGGGTTAAAAACCACACCTTTTGGCCAATGAGGAATAGCTAAAGGAATGGAATCATTGCAAAGACACTCGATTCAAAACATACTTTGTTCAATCTATCTTCAAATCGCCGATCAAGTCATCTTAATAGCTTTAATTTGAAGGGGTGGATCGCCGGGTAAAAGAGAAGAAGAAAAAAAAGCGGGGATGGGGGGGGGGGGGGGGGGGGTGGGTGGGAGGGTTTTTTTTCTATGAACCGGCTATAGACGGGCATGTGTTTTCTTTATTTTCATTTTTCACCGTAAACGTCTAAAACTTAACTCCGCTTTCTTCAAGTTTTGTTTTCTTTCAAATTTGACACATGTATTTTTTCAGCATTTTTTTTCACAAAACGAAAATAAACTAATAATTGGATTAAATTTTGACTTTTTATTAACCAATTACATTGCTTGATTTTGCTTACGTGGCAAAATCAAGTTCTTCTATTGGCCAAATTTTTTTCTCAATAAAAATGATTTTGCAAAATTACTCCGAAACAATGTAATTGCTTTATTATATAAAAGATCTTTTGTATTTCACATGCATTTGACTTAAAAAAAAAAGGTCTTATTCAGAAATTTTGTTATGATAAAACTAGTTAAACTCGATGTCAGAGGAATGCTTTTGCTATTGAATATTTTATAAAAGTTCGGTTATTGTTTTCTAAATCTTTTGGTCTATGCGGATTGGAATCTAGTATTGTATAGTAAAGGTAAAGGGGTTAAACTATACTTTGACTACAAATTAGGGGATTTAAAACATATATTTTTTTTACTGGATTTAAGTATAAAAATAGCTAAAGGTTAAACTTGGGCCTCATTTGTACGTAGTATATAATGAAAATTTATGCGTCTCTTATTATCACATACGTACGAAGAGCAAAAAGCAAAGAGAACGATTAACTGTCATAAAAAAAAACCCTAAGAATTACATCGGAAGAAAGGTTCTTTGCGTTTGCACACCAAGTGACTTAAGGGTTAGTTGAATTTTGAAACCTTAAGCCAAACCAAACCTTAATGGCACCCACCGAAGGTAAGCTCGAAAAAACCAACGTGGGGGAGCAAGTGATAGATTTAGTTATACCTTATATACACAACATCGGGGACCGAAGCTCTACTTCGTTAGTTTCCCGTAAGTTTTGTGAGATTGATGGCATCACGCGTAAGCGCCTAACTGTCCACACACTTTTCTACCCAAACCCTGCCTTTTTAAGTAAAAGATTCCCTTTCATCGAGTCGTTAACACTTAAAGGTTTCCCATCTCGTTTTATTGATGATTATGCTGTCCGAATCACCCCATGGATCCAACAATTAGCTCTCAAGTTTAGGTGTTTGAAAGAACTTCATATCCGTCGTCTCGTTGTTCATGATGAAGATCTCGAGAACTTGGCGAGAACACGTGGTAAGGATTTAAGGATTTTGAAGATTAAGAAGTGTAAAGGGTTTTCAACGGATGGATTAAGGCATGTCTCTAACTATTGCAACCAATTGAGAACTTTGTCTCTCGAAAAGTGTTATCTTATAGTGAAAGATGGGATTTGGTTTCATCAATTGGCATTGAATAGCATGGTTTTAGAAAGGTTACAAGTTACGGATATGAATGGTCTGGATATTTATGATGAAGATCTTACACTTCTTGCAAAAAACTGTTGTAACTCATTAATATCGTTGAAGATTGGAGAGTGCTATCTAAGTAAACTAGGAGATGCCTTTAGATATGCTGCTAGGTTGGAACATTTTGGTGGAGATATTTGTGATGAGGAGAGTGAGCTTGTTGGTTTCCAGTTTCCCCCAAATATTTGTTCCTTAAGTACAAGGGATTTGCCAGTAACTCGATATTCAATTGTACTCCCTTTTTTGAATCAGTTAAGGAAATTGAAGCTCACAACTATAGACTTCCCGTATGGTATGGATGAAAAGTGCGATTGTTTATTGTTTAAGAGGTGTCCCAATTTGGAAGTTCTATATACCGAGGATGCATGTGGAGACATAGGATTGCAAGTTATTGGTCACTTTTGCAAGAAATTGCGCAATCTTACCCATTATGGACTTCTGACCCATGTGGGACTGATTTCTTTGGCAAAAGGATGTACTAATTTGGAGTCTTTAAAGGTTAGCCTTGGAGATATTTCAAATGAAGCTTTCGAGTGTCTAGGAGCGCATTTGAAGAATCTCCGTAAATTCAGTATGTACTTGGATAGGGAATATAGGACAACAGATCTACCTCTAGACAATGGGATTCGGGCTATGCTAATGGGTTGCAGCAAACTTGAAAGGCTAGATATCAATCACCGTCTCTCGCATAGGAATGGAAGATTGACGGATGGTGGAAGATTGACGAATGTGGGATTGGAGTATATCGCGAAGTATGGTGCGAATTTGAGGTCTTTGTCTCTTACTCTAATAGGAAATTCTAATGCAGGACTTGTGAATCTAACCGAAGGGTGTCCGAGATTAAGAAAGCTGAAATTAGGGTCTTGTTCCTTTAGCAAACAAGCTGTTGCCAGCTCTGTGTTTATTTTACCTTCTCTAAGGTATGTTTCGGCTTACGGCAGTGATTTTAAGGCATTGGCACTCACTCGTCCAGAGTTTGAACTTTGAAACATTGGTATGTATGTTCTTCGTCATTTACTTAAATTTTTGTTCTTTTCGAATTAATAAGGATATAAATGATGCACAATCCCATTTTTAAATATTCCTGACAACTTGGGACCAAACAGACAAACTCATGTATTTTTAACAACTTACATTTACCGCCAAAAAAATACAAGCTCATTTATTTTTGAGTTCTTCTCTTTCGAAGGATTATGTGTGCTGACATGAATGTGCACTATTGAGCATATTGTAGCACGATACTGGCTGATGGTGATTGCATAGTCATCCACACTTTGAGTGCAGGGGATATACAACATATAAGGAAACCGAAAGCTAATGAAATTAGTGAGAAGACACGGGAAAATATAGTCTGAAATTACTAGTAAACGTAGATCACAATTATGATTTGTGTATATTCCAAGGCATTTCGTGAATGTGTTAATCTTTATAATTGACATACAGAAAAGTAAATTTGTCAGTTTTTAAATGTCAGTTAAATATATGTTTCCACCTTTCTTACTATCACCCTGAATTTGTTAATCTTTATTGACTCATATAGGAAGGAGCAAGTCGAAAAGGAAGTCTCCAACAAGTGACAATTTTATGAAGAAAGGTAGAAGTTGATGTAATGACGTGATAAGGAAACGGCTAAGTAAGAAAAGATTGAGATGCTAGAAATGTTTAAACTCAAAATTCGCATACGGAATGACTTGTTTGTCAAATACTGGTATTAGCTTATTTTGCTGTAGGTTGTTGTCATTGAGGTTGCGACTTGCAAATTATAACTCGTTTAGCGTTGTATGTCACTACGGGCATAACAACTTAATGTCACTCATTTTATTTACTTTTGTAACATATTTAATGCATGATGGGATCAAAAGTGTTTTTAAATGTATTATTAGATATTCGTCGTATATATGGTACGCAAAGAGATACACAAGTGTTTATGTGTCGATCTAACCCACTTTGACGTGTGCTGAAAAACCTACCCATTTTGACCAACAAGAAAGGTCGAAACATAAGAAAATATAGTCTAGAGTTGCAGAAGGAGAGTTGGATTTTTTTGGACTATGTTTATTTTGCTGCTATTCTTGTTGCTGCATTGAAGATGATTTGACTAAACAAACAATGATTAAAGATTATAGAATCTGCTAAGATATATAAGCACTCGATGCAAAACAGTTAAGTTAAAAAAACATATACGAAGTATTTAATTCAAGAAATCAAAAGGGTTAGTACATATGATCAAATCTTATAATGGGTCAATCTTCAAATCACAAAATACCCCAAAAAGTATCAAACTTTATGTCAAAACTCTATTGGGTATAAATAAAGATCACCGGAGAATTGACCTGGGTTTTCCTGGTGGTTACGGCAGCGGTAGAGGTGGTGGTTTACAACTTGGTAGATACATGTTGTAGCCCAGGTTCTCTATTACCTACCACTGCAATACGCAAATGTAAGTTCCCACATAAGCTCACATCGGATATTTCGTCAACTTTCCGACCCCTGCTTTTGTTTTATCAAGTCTTAATGGTTATTACTGACTTCTTATATCTTATTGTTGTTAAGTTATAGTAGCAGTTACAATGAGCCACCAAAGACACAGACACGGTAATAAAATAGTAGTAATACTAAAAAGATGATAACTTAATGACTAACCCTTAGAATCAAATTTGAACCCTAACCTCGATTAAAACCCTGATTTTGAGATCATGGTCGCCGCCAATAAGAATAATCTCGTCTAATTGAAAGGACCTTTAATCCATGATTTTAACAAAACCAAACCAAACCCATTGTGCACGTACCATTCCCTCTATGCCGGCCCCTTCAAGAATATCATACAAAACCAAGCTCATTCTGCAAAAATTAAAAAAAATAAAATAATAACAATCGAAGTTCAAATGAAACTGAACTTTTATAATTAATTTTGAAGCATACCTACTAATCAAAATCCAATTTTTTTTTTTTATGAATCGAATGGCACATACAAATAAAAAAACACTAAATTATTACATAAATCAATATCTTGAGGATTAATAAACCTTTAATACGTGAAACAGGAAACATACCTTAGAGTTAAAAACCACACCTTTTGGCCATTGAGGAATAGCTAAAGGAATGGAATCACTAAAAAAGACACTCAATTCAAAACATACTTTGTTCAATCTATCTTCAAATCGCCAATCAAGTTATCTTAATAGCTTTAATTTTGAAGGGGTGGATCGCCGGGTAAAAGAGAAGAAGAAAAAAGGGGGGTTTTTTTCTCCAGCGGTTATAGACGGGCATGTGTTTTCTTTATTTTCATTTTTCACCCTAAAAATCTAAAACTTAACTCTGCTTTCTTCAAGTTTTGATTTTTTTAAATTTGACACATGTATTTTTTCAGCATTTTTTTTTTCACAAAACGAAATTAAGCTAATAATTGGATTCAATTTTGACTTTTTATTAACTAATTACATTGTTCGATTTTGCTTACGTGGCAAAATCAAGTTTTTCTATTGGCCCAATTTTTTTCTCAATTAAAATTATTTTGCAAAATTACTCCGAAACAATCTTTTGTATTTCACATGCATTTGATTTTAAAAAAAGTCTTATTCAGAAATTTTGTTATTATAAAACTATTTAAACTCGATGTCAGAGGAATACTTTTGCTATGAATATTTTATAAAAGATCGGTTATTATTTTCTTAATCTTTTGGTCTATGCGGATTGGAATCTAGTATTGTATAGTAAAGGTAAAGGGGTTAAACTATACTTTGACTACAAATTAGGGGATTTAAACTTGGGCCTCTAGTTGTACGTAGTATATAATGAAAACACACAATTGACTGTCATAAAAAAAACCCTAAGAATTACATCGGAAGAAAGCTTCTTTGCGTTTGCACACCAAGTGATTTAAGGGTTAGTTGAATTTTGAAACCTTAAGTCAAACCAAACCTTAATGGCACCCACCAAAGGTAAGCTCGAAAAAACCAACGTGGGGGAGCAAGTGATAGATTTAGTTATACCTTATATACACAACATCGAGGACCGAAGCTCTGCTTCGTTAGTTTCCCGTAAGTTTTGTGAGATTGATGGCATTACGCGTAAGCGCGTAACTGTCCACACACTTTACTATCCAAACCCTGCCTCTTTGAGTAAAAGATTCCCTTTCATCGAGTCGTTAACACTTAAAGGTCCCCCATCTAAGTTTAGTGATTATTATGCTGTCCGAATCACCCCATGGATCCAACAATTAGCTCTCAAGTTTAGGTGTTTGAAAGAACTTCATATCTGTGGTCTGGTTGTTCATGATAAAGATCTTGAGAAATTGGCGAGAACACGTGGTAAGGATTTAAGAATTTTGAAGATTAAGAAGTGTAAAGGGTTTTCAACGAATGGATTAAGGCATGTCTCTAACTATTGCAACCAATTGAGAACTTTATCTTTGGAAAATGGTTATCTTATTGAAGTGAAAGATGGGATTTGGTTTCATCAATTGGCATTGAATAGCACGGTTTTGGAAAGGTTACATATAATGAATACTGATTTTTCAGATGCAGAAGATCTTACACTTCTTGCAAAAAACTGTTGTAACTCATTAATATCGTTGAAGATTGGAAAGTGCTATCTAAGTAAACTAGTAGATGCCTTTAGATATGCTGTTAGGTTGGAACATTTTTCTGGAGATAATTGCGACGATGAGAGTGACCTTGTTGGTTTCCAGTTTCCCCAACATCTGTGTTCAATATGTATAGAGGATTTTCCTGTAACTCGACGTTCAATTGTATTTCCTTTTTTGAATCAGATAAGGAAATTGAAACTTGTATATTTAGATGATGATAAAAAGTGCCAGTGTTTATTGTTTAAGAGGTGTCCCAATTTGGAAATTCTATATACCGAGGATGTATGTGGAGACCGGGGATTGCAAGTTATTGGTCGGTTTTGCAAGAAATTGTGTAAACTTACCCATTATGGGCTTGTGACCCATGTGGGACTGATTTCTCTGGCAAAGGGATGTGCTAATTTGGAGTCTTTAGATGTTAGCCTTAAAGATATTTCAAATGAAGCTCTGGAGTGTGTAGGAACTCATTTAAAGAATCTGCGTGATTTCCGTATATGGTTGAGGAAGAAAGATGGTATAACAATTTTACCGCTAGATGATGGGGTTAGAGCTATGCTAATTGGTTGCAACAAACTCGAAAGGCTAGGTATCAGTCTCGGGCATGAAGGATTGACGGATGTGGGTTTGGAATATATCGGGAAGTATGGTGCGAATTTGCGGTCTCTATCTCTTACTCATATAGGAAATTATAATACAGGAATTGTGAAGTTATCGGAAGGGTGCCTAAAATTAAGAAGGTTAAAATTGAGACGTTGTCTCTTTAGCGAGCAAGTTGTTACCCATTTTGTGTTTAATATACCTTCTCTAAGGTATGTTTGGCTTTACAATAGTGATTGTACTGTTTCGGCTCTCATTCGTCCATAGTTTCAGCTTTGAAATTGGTATGTAAGCTCTTTGTTATTTACTTCCAAATTTTTGTTCGTTTCCTATTACTCGTAATATTGGTTGTTATTACTTTCTTTTAATAAGGGTGTCTTATTTTCGGAGTTTTTGTAATCTTGGAATATCGTGATTGTGAAATCCTATTGATTGAATTGCATGCTTTCTATCATCTGTTAGCACGAGTTATCTTTTTTTTCTTTTTTTTTAACGAGTTTTCTATTAGACCATAGCTGATTTAATAAACAGATTAGGTATCACAACAGTTTGGTTAGTGAGTCGTGGTTGTGTGTTTGGTTAGTGAGTCGTGGTTGTGTGTTGTAGCACCATACTGGTGGATGGTGATTGTATTGTCATCCGCACTTAGAGTGCGGTGGATATACTAATAAACAACACATATGGAAACCAAAAGCTAATGAAATTAGTTAGAAGACACGGGAAAATATAGTCGGAAATCACCAGTAAACTTATGACACAAATATGAGCTGTGTACATTCCAAAGCATTTCGTGAATTTGTTAATCTTTATAATTGAGAAAAAGAATTTTGTCAGCTTTTAAATGTCAATTAAATATATGTTTCCACCTTTCTTACTATCACCCTCTGAATTTGTTAATCTTTATTGCTCATATAGGAAGGGGCAAGTCAAAATGGAAGTCTATGTTTCCACCTTTCTTACTATCGCCCTCTGGAATGACTTGTTTGCCAAGACTGATATTAGCTTATTTCGCTATAGGTTGTAGTAAAACTTGTATGTCATGCACCTCTTGTTTCGTTGGTGGTTATCCCGATGAACTTGCAGAAATATTTGAACTGGTGTAGTGCTTGTTGATCGAGTGGATATGCACTACCATTATTATGGACATAATCACTTATGTGTGCATTCTGTCACTCATTTGATTTACTTTGAAACATATTAATGCATGATGGGATCAAAAAAGAGTTTTAAAATGTATTATTAGATATTCGTCGTTTATATGGTACGCAGAGAGATACACAAGTGTTTATGTGTCGATCTAACCCACTTTGACGTGTGCTGAAAAACCTACCCATTTTGACCCAACAAGAAAGGTGGAAACATAATAAAATATAGTCTATGGTTGCTCGAAGAAGAGTCGGATTTTTTTTAGCCTATGTTAATTTTGCTGCTATTGTTGTTGCTGCATTTTTGAGTCTAGCTGAGACTAAGCATGCCAAGTACCCAAGTACAAAAACTAACGCCACCCATCCACACTCTCGAAGATTATCAGAACCATAAAGTAAATTATCGTAGGAACTTGATTTAATATGGGAATCCCAGTTATTTGTGGGTAAAGAGGTAGTCCAGCATTAGATATCCTCCAGTTAATGTGGCATACACCAAACTAACCATCGAGACAATGTATCCAAATAAGTGAGAGTAGTGATTCTTGAACGTGAGGTCATGGCGGGACTTGGTATCACCCTATGCCAAGAGAAAGACAGTCAGCGCAAAGATTTCAATAAGCACAAAATTAACGACAGTAAGGACAACCGAGGAGGCCTCGCAATGTTTACTTTTACGAGTAGATGAACCTCCTTTTCCGGCTGTTCTTGTTTCTCTTCACTGGATGAAATTAAAAACAATTATAATTGTTGGAATCACTTTAGAGGGAGCAACAGAAGCAAAAGGAAGATGGGAAAAGGCTGAGTTACGTGTTTCGCCTAGTGATCACTTTGGTTTGCTGTTAGCTATATATCGTTCTGCCTAACAACATTTTTGGTTGACCATAGCTCTATTGTCCTGTCATAAGAAACAGTGGCAATACTTTGTCCATCTACGGCAACATCTACAGGTGTCACAGTAGATTCGTGACCAGAAAGGACCTTGACGGGCTTAAAATTTGTTGATGACCATACCTTAGCAATCATATCTTAAAAAGCAGTTACCAAAAAGTATCCCTTTTGAGGCTCAAATTTAATTTGAGAAATAAGATTTGCATGGGCAGGAATTTTGTACAAACTTTTCTTCTTCCTCAAATCCCAAATTCTACAAGTATTATCTTCACCTCTTGTAGCTAAATGATACCGGCTTTGTAAAACCCTAAAATCTAAAACGCGTAAAAAAAGACTATTTTGCCTCTTTAATTTAAAACTTATAAAATACGTAAAATATGTCAATTCTCATTAAAAGTAATTTTAATCTAACTTATAAATAATTGAAAAACCTAAATTACGAGATCGATTTGCACTTGCATCTAAAAATTTCATCACACGATTTATAATGCTTTGCATGGGCCGAAATATATTAAGTAAACTAAAAGCCCATCTAACTTGTAATTTAAAATTGGACTTGGGCTTGGCCCTTTGTTCTTTCCTTGTTCCAGCAATCCGAAACCCACATATAATCCTTCCCTTCCCTTTTATTTTTTTTACATATCACACAAATAATGCTCACACCTAAACCCTAGTTTCAAAAGTGACGGATACCATTCTTTTTTCACTTTCTGTCGATCAAAAAGGAGGTCAAAGGGAGATTCGTTCGTGGGTGGTAAGGCCTGTGATCGAGGGGGTGTAACTGGATTCCATTCGTGGGAAGGGGTCTCGTGTTCGAGGGTCTTGAAGGCTGCTACTGTTGGTGTTTTCATTCGAACCTTTCCAATTCCTTTTTGTCCGTATCTCGTTCTTGTAATCACGCTTCGAGGGTAATGTATTCGACCTCATGTGTAATCCTCTCTTTGATTGTTTATTTTTTTCATTCGAATGCATGCATGAAATAGGGAATTCGAGTAACATTCATGATAAACTAAATGGTCACATAAAATGGTTTGTGGACTCCTTTCTGTTGGCGCATGAAACCATAGGACTAACTCATGAAATCACAACTTTTGTCACATGATTGATACGTAAATCTTGACTACATGAAATAATATGATAAATGGTACTTAAAATCATACTCATGCTACATAACATATTGAAAAAAAAGGGGATGCATGTACACGTTAGACTTTACACTAAATCATGTAATGACTACATGGGATAACAAATAAAAGATGGCCATGATTTTATGTGGGGGTCAGTTTGCTTGACTGCCTTGCTATTCAGTATGGTATGCATATGTACTTGGTGTCATGAGGCTTTGTTGCTACTGGTGTTTGTGTGGGCTTTTGTGTGAGTCAGGTCATACTGGTGTCACATGCATTACATGGGTCAAATAAGGTTTGTGGGTGTGTAAGTTATCAAGTTGAATTGCATCAGTGTGTGTTCGAGTGTGTTGCATGCGTATACTAGAATATAAATGTGATTTCATGTTCAAGTTTTCAATCCGATTTGCATGCTTTAGGCATGTAATCTTAAACCAGTAAAAGAATTTTAAGTTGAGCATAGTACATGTATGTAAGGTGTCTTAAGGGCCATGTTTAAGGGCGATCGCGGGCAAAATGAGTAAACCGTTTTGTAATTTTGAAAGTGTGTCGGGAAGATGAGTCGGTGGTTAGCCCTTTGGCACGTTTACTTAGCCGTAAATATTAATATTAAGGACCGCGATCGAGTATGAACTTGGACCGAACATGAAGATGAAAAAAAAAAAACTATGAAAACGTTTTATTCAATTCAGTACCATTGAAACCATATGTTATATTTAAGATATTTCACTTTTAACCCTCATCTTTAGGGTATGTCACATGCAAACCTTGGAATTATGAATTGGCATATTAAAACCTTAAACTATCATATTTATAATATTAAGTCCTTAGGTTTAATTACTTGTCGCAATAAACCCTGAACTTTGATAAGTTACACTTTAAACCCTAAGTTTGAATTATTTATATTTTAAACCCTGAACCATGATAATTAATTTTATTAGACTATAATTTATCTAATTAGCATTTGTAAAACTAAATCTACTAATTCGGCATCCTTAGTACTATATTTGGAAAGTTACTAAAAATGGAAAGAAACTTTAATTATGAAATATGAATAACGATGAACCCTAAAACTATGTAATAGCTTCCTAAAT
Organism: Chrysanthemum seticuspe; assembly: GCA_019973895.1. Taxonomy (NCBI): domain Eukaryota; kingdom Viridiplantae; phylum Streptophyta; class Magnoliopsida; order Asterales; family Asteraceae; genus Chrysanthemum; species Chrysanthemum seticuspe. The sequence goes on along the minus strand of BPTQ01000005.1, from coordinate 346,006,007 downwards.
ATTAAGCGACCATTATTCGTGTAGATTCGCGGAGGAAGGAGTAGCTTTTGTTTCCCTTGTGTATTTCGGGCGATTTGCTTTACGGTTTGAGGTACAGATATTCTATCCCTTTTCAGTAGGGGTTTCTCATGACTTTCTGATCCTTCAAATTTGTTTCGCTTATGATATTCCATTTCCATGATCCCCTTATTATTGACCCTCTAATATTGAACCTGTGATACGGACCTTTTGATTATGAACTTATGTTATGAACCTTTGATATTGAACCATTGCTATGAACCTTTGAATTGTGAACTATTGATATTGAACCTCTGATTATGAAGACTTATATATTGCTACACTTTGGACCTTTGTTTGACCCTTCAGATTGATACCCGAGCCAAATATGTTATCCTAGCCATCAAGGTAACATGGTCGTGTCATTGATGCACTAATGACATGAATCTAGTGTGGTTGACTGATGCTCCACACCGTCCCGATATTGTATTGATTATGCGCGCTTGATTGTTATTGTTATGGCCACTATTGTTCTGCAGGGGCGTATGGATGCATCCTAGATTTGTATTGTATTGGATTGATATTGATATATTGTATTGGTGATGTGGTGCGTGTGTGCAATACACCCCCTCACATTCTGGGAGCTAGCTACTCCATTGGTTACTGAGGCTCCCCTTCTATTGGTTTGGTATTTCGAGGTCACCCCTCCGAATACAATGGCTACTATTGGATATTGGGCTGCTATTGCCACAATTGATATTACTATATTGTATTGTTGGCTCGGGATAGATTTCTGACAACCCTTACACTTTTGATATACCTCTATTGTACCTTCTGTATTCCCCAACGCACCATATTTTGTATTAATTGTCCATTACTCAGTACTCTTATGTGACTCACTCTACTACCATGCTATATTCCATTTCATTGATCTGACATACTCTTATTTCGTTACTTCAGACTATCATTCCATTCAGGTACCGGGTTATTATATGATTATTGAATTTGATTATGCTATTCATGTTTTATGTGACTACCGTATACCTGCTACGATATGATTAATATGCGATTATATGATTCACATGTTGTCATCTGACTATATGTTATCTTACTGTTATGTGACCCTTTGATTTTTCTGGTGACCATGCTGGTGTAATCGATTGTTTAATTTGTTTATCATGTGTACTTTCGTTCGGTTAATCTCGTGGCCTATGATTACTCGTTAGCATCTGTATCTGCTAATTGTTGACCTGCCATATTTACACTCTTGCTTATGCAACTGTTTGGTGATGTAAATGGTTCAGCCTATGTTATTGGTCTAGTTAACTTGTTTAGTTGCCATGTTTATGGTACTTGTTATATCATTAACTGTAGGTTACCTGACTTGTGTGATTTCTATGCTCACTTTCTAATTAGTTGTTTCCACTAGCTTTTGGATTTCCGTTTGACTTATATGTATTCTGATTTCTTGATTAATTGTATGCCTGGTTATTTGGACGTGCTTATGTATATGTCATCGATGCGTTATGTGCTTTATTCTCCTCTGTTATTTGTTTCTTCTAGATATCTGTTACTATTGCATTCTGCAGGTTCCTCATTGACTCATCGTTTCCATTTCGTTGCATCCTTGTTATCGGCTTCCTTGTTTCATTTTGTATCTCTGATTTCGTTTAGCTTTCGATTTGTTATATCTGTTCACTGGGCTTTTTAAGCTCAGCCGCATTTCTTTTCCTGCGGCAGGTTTTAGGTTGGAAGATGGGCTTTGATGGGCTGAGAGTTGGATTATCTGAGTGGATCGACCCTAGTTACCTTATTATCTTTGGGACTTACTTTGAAGAGCCATTGTTTTGATTTTCATTTCATTTTGATATTTTGGATTTTGTAATCTTCTTTGTAAGTCATTCGTTTATATGACTTGGTATTTTATTTTGTAAGGTTTCCGTTTGTAAAATTCTAGTTGTATGTTCTGATATGACACCAGAATGTAATACTTCTACCCTTGCCGGGTTGTGGTGTTACAATTATGGCAAGGGTAGAAGTATTACATTCTGGTGTCATATCAGAACATACAACTAAAATTTTGCAAACGGAAACCTTACAAAATGAAGTACCAAGTCATAAAAACGAATGACTTATAAAGAAGATTACAAAATCCAAAATATCAAAATGAAATGAAAATCAAAACAATGGCTCTTCAAAATAAGTCCAAAAATAATAAGGTAACTAGGGTCGGTCCACTCAAATAATCCACTCTCAGCCCATCAAAGCCCATCTTCCAACCTAAAACCTGCCGCAGGAAAAGAAATGTAGCTGAGCTTAGATATAACAAACGAAAGCTAAACAAAATCAGAAATGCAAAATGAAACAAGGAAGCTGATAACAAGGTCATAACAAAATGGGAACAATGAGTCAATGAGGATCCTGCAGAACACAATTATACAGATATCCAAAAAGAACAGATAACAAGGAGAACGAAGCAAAGCAAAGCATCGATGACATATACATAAGCACATCTAAATAACCAGACATACAATTAGAATCAGAATACATATAAGCCGAACAGAAATCTAAAAGCAAGCGGAAACAATTACTTAATTAGTGAGCATGACAATCACATAAGTCAAGTAACTCACAGTTAATAACATAACAAGTATCATAACAGCGGAAATACTATCAGCAGTCAAAACATGGTAGCCACACGTATCAAGTAGGAATACAGCATGAACATTATAATTGAATGAATTAAGGGCATAGCAGGGCAACAAAACACATTAACTAGACAGATAACATAGGCTGAAACATTTACATCATCAAACTGTGGCATAAGCAAGAGTGTGAATATGGCAGGTCAACAATTAGCAGATAAAGATACTAGCAGATAATCATAGTCCACGAGATTAACTGAACGAAAGTATACATGATAAACAGATAAAACAATCGATTACACACTAACATGGTCACCAGAAAAATCAAAGAGCCACATAACAGTAGGATAACATATAGTCAGATGACAACAGGTGAATCATATAATCGCATATTAATCATATCGTAGCAGGGTAAACGGTAGCCACATAAAACATGAATAGCATAATCAATTTCAATAATCATATAATAACCCGGTACGTGAATGGAATGATAGTCTGAAGTGACGGAATAAGAGTATAACAGATCAATGCAATGGAATATATATCATGGTAGTAGAGTGAGTCACATAAGGGTACTGATTTGTCTCGCGACTACTAGTTTTAAATTTATAACAAGGATTACCGAATTAAGTATGACCCTTTCGTATGTAGTTAGTTTTGGTTGGTAAGCCGAGGTCATTCACTAGGATTTGGGTCTTTTCAATTGTAATAGCAATTTACACGAAAGTGGTAAATGGTTGTCACGTCCCAAAATACCATATAAGCAACAAGTAACACGAAAATAATGATTAAGAGAGTTCAATAAGATTAAAACTACACTTGCTTAAACTAGTTTTTCTATCCTTGATTAGTATGATCGTGTTAACCTCTTCTAAACATGTAGGTTAACCTCTTCTTACAAGTTAAACCTTCATTAAGAGTTTAGTTTATAAAAACAAGCATTAAGTTTAACCAATCAATTCAAGATCAATTCAAGTTTCATAAGTTTGCTTTTATAAACTTAAACACAAAAACATCCGTTTGTCATATCAAATTTTCTTAAGAAATAGTCAATACAAAAGGTAACCGATTATAGACAAAAGGTTACAACTGATTGTAAAAAACTAATCTTGAGACCTTTTATATGTTTCCAATCAATCCAACTTGATAATCAAAAATCGTTCTTATTACAACCACACTTTAGTTCCTTTATTTAACCAAGAATAATGGGTAAAAACAATCATCCATAGACAAAATGATTATAACTAGTTGAATAATAATAAGTTCTTTCGACCTCTACGATTACAATCAGTTCTTATTACAACCACACTTTAGTTCTTTTGTTTAACCAAGAATAATGGGTAAAAACAATCATCCATAGACAAAATGATTATAACTAGTTGAATTATACAAAATGATTATACTTTTATCAAGGACCACGTGGATTATACAAAATCGAAATCAAAGCACATCGATCTTCGATATCATTTTATCAAGGACCACGTGGAACAGGGTACTGTTGAATTATACTTTGTGGGTACTGAATACCAACTGGTAGATCTTCTCACCAAAGCCTTAGCTCCTGCTAGGTTTAATGAGTTGGTCCACCGGATTGGCATGCAGTGTTTGACTCAAGAGGAACTGGATGAACTTTTAAAACATTCTTAAAACCAGTCAAACACCAAAACCTCTTTTGTAAATATTTTTCAAAAATAAAATACAAAAATATAAAATCTGATAAAACAACAAAAATATTCTTCTATCTATATTTCTTTTAACATGGCAAGTACAACTCTTCCGTCAACACTCAAATCTTTCAAAATTCAGTATTTTTTCGATCAAGTGTTGAGGGGGAGAAAGCAAATATTTTTTTTCGGTTTGTTAAAACCTTGTACTTGCATGTTGTCTCATCCCGGTTGTTTCTTTATTAATGGTGGTCACATTTCTGGTTTACTGACACTCCTCGGACTAAAATTTATAAAATTTCATTATTTCTTAAATCGAGGGGGAGTGTCGTCAAATTTTCTTTCCAAATATCCTTCATTTGGTAACCAAAATGGAAGTTATGGACATGGGATGTAAATGGTAAAGGTGGAGGGACTAATTGTGTCAAAATGTCAAAGTACTTTTAACAAAACTCCTCCACCAAACTATTACTTCACATTTATTACAACATTTATTATTTCACCAACCCAATCCTACGCATAATATTCATCCGACTAATCCGTGTTTTTGATCTCTAATCTGTAAGTGTTTTATCAATCTTTGGGTTAAAACAAACATGGGTTTTGATTTTTTTGAGAATCCAACGGTTCAATATTGTATTTGAAGAAGATTTGTGTTCTACGCATAAGACATGAACACAAATGCCTCATTGGTGTGTTTGGACTAATAAAAATGATGTTAAATGGCTCAAATGTTCTTATTATAAACGTTTTCATCATTCAAATCAACCCAGAAACATGAATTGGACTATTTTTAATTTAGGGTTCTTAAGCGTAAGTTTGGGGATTTTCAATATTGAGTGTTTTTGGTTAAAAAGATTGTCATATGATGTTGTTTACAAGGTTAATTGACCATAATCATGCTTGGAATCAACCCAGAAACACGAATTGTCCTTAAATTGGAAATTAGGGTTTATGTTCTTAAGAATTGGGTATTTTTGATTGGCTTTGATTTTGATGTTATAACTTGGATAAAACAACTCACTATGCTTCTTAGACCTTACAGAACAAGTTTGGTGCAATTCCTATGGCTAGATAACTTACACGTAGAAATTAGGCCTTAGGGTTTAGGTTTACGCGTAACATATGTTCTTCGCATAACTGTCTAATTGAGTGTTAGTGATTAAATCTGAAAGGATTGAATGTAGATGATAATGTTAGTGTTATGGTGAATTTATTTCAGGTTTCATCGTGTGTATAACTCAGAATCAAGGTTACTTGCCATCTACGCATAAGGATCACCTTACGCGTAGCATGTTATGCGTAAGAGAAATCTTACGCGTAAGGTTCTACATTGGGGACTACGCGTATCCTGTGAAGGATATGTGTAAACAGTAAACCTCTATGCATGAGGTTCACTCTTACAAGTAAACCTTACGCGTAAGGTTCCATATACGCTTACGCGTAAGCTCTACGCATAAGGCCCTCTTTTCCTACGCGTAATATTTCTTACGCGTAAGTCAAGAACCTACGCATAAGCTTACGTTTACGCATATAATCACTCCTGTTTACGCATAAGCTTGCCATTTCTACGCCTAAGCCTAGTTTTAACCTTAATTATGAATTGTTACGCGTGCAAACTGGTAAATAAATAAATCATAACGCCACGAAACCAATAATGTCACTAATAAGCTTAATTGTTTAATAAGTTGTGAAAAATAAGTGATAACATAGACTTTAAAACTTGAAGTTAATTAACTCACGAAACTTTTCACGACATCTTTGCACTATTGTACTAACAAGTGACATTGGACTCGTAACAATCATCGACATATCACATTCAATAATTAGACAATAAAACCAACTGTTGACTAACGTAATGTCTTTCGATATGTTGGTTCGTTTGGCTAAATATCTTTCAGATTACGACATGGATGCTCAAATGCAAAACGTGGAAGCACCAAACGTTCTCACCATTGAAGATCTCTTCCCTAATGGCTATCCAATGAAGATCGGAAAGAATAACCTTCGTGTTGATTTTGATAGTCTCACCTGCTCAGAGTCTTCTTGTTTAATAGCTATGGACATTCTGAAAAATCACCCTTACCAGAACATGCTTACCAATTCTGCTACAGTGCCGGAGATCTACATTCACCAGTTCTGGCATACAATGCGAAAGATCAAAGGTCAAAATGCTGTGACGGTGACGCTCAACCACAAACAAGTCACCATCACACCAGCAGACTTAAGGGCTGTTCTTCTCATTCATGTTATCGAGCCAACCGAATACAATGCTACACCAACTGAAGAGGCTGTTCTGCAGTTCATGATCGACATTGGTTATGACGAAGCTTCAGGAGTAATCACAAAGCATTCATACGTGGATCTTAAGAATATTCCTCAGCCATGGAGAACCCTCTACATTATCATCACCAAATTCATTTCTGGACGTGATAGTGGCTATGAGCATCCCAAGCTCATGGAACTACAGATCTTTTGGGCTTTGGTCAACATGAAACACATTGAAGTTGAAGCTCTGATATGGGACGACATGATGTCATTCCTCAAACAGCTTGGCTCCAAGATCCCATATATCAGATATACCAAACTGTTGATCCAAAGAGCTCTAGGGTATAATCCTGATATCCCCTTGAGAACAAATGACCCCAACAATCACTCCATGTTGTATGAGCATACACTCACAGTCAGATTTAAGGAATCTACAACAAATAAACAGGGTGCAGTGTTGCCAGATCACCTTCTAACTAATGCAGTCAAACAACTTTATTCATACAAAAGGTATCTGGTGGCGGTTGATGAAGGCAAAGTAGGTTCTTTTGATGAAAAGTCCTCCGGTACACCTACTAGGAAAACCATGAGAGGCTTGGGAATAGCTTTTGGTGTGGAGCATCACTCAACCACACTAGAGTCATGCCATTGGTGCATCAATGACACGGCCATGTTACCTTCCCTATATTGTATTGATTATGCGTGCTTCATTGTTATTGTTATGGCCACTATTGTTCTGCAGGGGTGTATGGATGCATCCTAGATTTGTATTGTATTGGATTGATATTGATATATTGTATTGGTGATGTGGTGCGTGTGTGCAATACACCCCCTCACATTCTAGGAGCTAGCTACTCCATTGGTTACTGAGGTCACCCCACCTATTGGTTTGGTATTTCGAGGTCACCCCTCCGAATACAATGGCTACTATTGGATATTGGGCTGCTATTGCCACTATTGATATTACTGTATTGTATTGTTGGCTCGGGATAGATTTCTATTGTACCTTCTGTATTCCCCAACGCACCATATTCTGTATTAATTGTCCAGTACTCAGTACCCTTATGTGACTCACTCTACTACCATGCTATATTCCATTTCATTGATCTAACATACTCTTATTCCGTTACTTCAGACTATTATTCCATTCACGTACCGAATTATTATATAATTGTTGAATTTGATTATGCTTTTACATGTTTATGTGACTATCGTTTACCTGTTACGATATGATTAATATGCGATTATATGATTCACCTGTTGTCATATGATTATATGTTATCTTTCTGTTATGTGACCCCTTTGATTTGTCTGGTGACCATGCTAGTGTGCAATTGATTGTTTTGTCTCCTTTCCGCCCTACTCCACTCCCCGAGTACCCAACTCGAGAGTTACTTCACTAAATCAACAAGCTCCCTTCTCGGCGGAGAAAACCTTACAATTGTCGCTTACACTTTTTCCGGTACAAAGCTAAATACCGGGTTCTAGTTCGAGGTAGAACCAACCTAACGTCGCCTATACAATATTTCCAACACTAAGCTAGATGTCGAGTTCTTTTACAAGGGTACAACCACTCCCAATATTTTTTATTGCCCAACATAACAAACCTTGTGTTTTATGGCACAAACACATAAACCATCTAATCTAGTTTGGTGAATGTGTTGTGATGATGCAATGATATTCTACACTAATGATCCATGACACAAATGTCTAATGGATATGAATAACTACTTCTAAATGATCTTCCATTGATAGGAAGCCTTCATGATGAAGATCACAAGTTCCCTAAACTTGTTGTGATAGCTCTTCAGCTTGTGGTGAGTGGAGATGGCTAGATCTCCAAGCTTTCCTTGGTTGATCAGAGAGTATGCTTACAACAAAGATGAATGTTAGAAGCATTATGATCATGATCATTAGGGTGTTTAATGTATGTTACTACATCGTTAATGATTGATCTAAATGTATGCAAGAAGGTGGAGAAGATGTGATTTGAAGTGGTGAAGAAATGGGAAAACAATGGGCTTCTATTTATAGCCAAAAGTGGTCAGGAGCGTCCACGGACCAAGGAGCCCTTTAAAGGGTTCCGCCCTTTATAGTAAAGGGTTCCGTGGGTGCCTGACAGAAAATCTAAAAAATCTTTCTTCAAATCTTTCCAAGATATTACCAAATCTTACTAAGATCACATTTGATATATTGAGTGTCAATCTAACCAAAATATTCAAGAGATCTTCCAAGGATTTCAAAGAAGATGATGTAATATGTATTTCCTTTTTATATTAAAAAGTTTATCAAAGTAAACTTGTAAAATGTATTATGTAACTAGTTAATAAAATGTCTAGTTACCTTTTGAAATACTTGTGAATGCAAAATGTAAAATGAGGTTCAAAATAGAATGGTTAACCTATTAAAATACTTAGTGACTCTAAACGTATTTTAAACATTCTAAATGATTTGTTAATGGGTTTGATCATAATGCCACATAACAAACATGTACGAACCTGTGTTGTAACATACGAGGACTTGAGACATCGAGAGGTGTTGAATGTATGTTGAGACAAAGTGTGATTACAAGTAACTTGTACATTTTACGTTATGTATTACAAGTTACATGTTTGTCATCAATCAAAACAAACGAGACTGTATAGATTAAATATCGTAATATTTGCACTAACAATCTCCCCCTTTTTGATGATGACAAAGATATGTAAACGTAATAGAAAGTAAAATGTAATAGGTTACTTGTATCCCTTGTATCCTTACTGCCTTTACATTACCTTCTCCGTTTACACTCTTCTCCCCCTTTTGTCGAAACAAAAAGGGCGTGTCCTTGGAGTTTAACTTTATTTCTCCCCAAAAAGGTGAGCTTGCATCATCCCTAGTGAAGTTTAATCGTCCACTTCAATCCGTCCCTTGTTTGTGTTGGAAAATTTAGTGCACTTGTGGGATTGGTTCACACCTTGTAATGGGTTAGGAGGTACAGAGTGTACACCCATAAGGTCCATGAACACCCTGACTCTAATAGTGGTTTGTATTGGTAGTGCTAGTAGAAAGTACTACTGGTGAAAGTACTGCTTGTGGAAAGTACTGCTTGTGGAAAGTACTGCTTGTGGTTTCCACTGATAAGCAGTGTTTCCACTGATAAACAGTGTTTCCACTTATATAGGTAATGTTTCCACTGAAGCAGTGTATCCACTGATAGCACTATGAAAGTACTGATATAAGTACTGTTAAATGACAGTTACAACTGCATTAATGACCACGTCTAATTGGTCATGTAACCACTAACGGCTATAATGGGGATAATTATGAGGCGATTAATGGGCCGATTAATACTCATAATTCTATTGGAACAGTCAAGAGTATTATCCTATAAATAGGATATCTGATCATGGATGAAAGATATACTGAAAACACTAAACACTTATTAGCGAAAGGGTTATAGAATTGTGCCTAATTCTCTAACTGCATTTGGTCTTATCCCAAGTAGATATTCGTGATACCCAGGCATTAGGGTCGAATAGTTTACTTTGGAAAGTGATCACACGATTCCAAGTGATATCCGGTAACCACCAAGTGGTATCTGTTAATACTGACCTTTGTTTGTTTCTGCTGAACAGTTGAGTATTTCTGCTGAAGTTGATTATCTTAACCATGTTCTGGGAGACACACAACCAACAATCAAAGTAAACTATTTAGTGATAATCAATGGCAACTGCTGCAATGAAACGCATGGCTTCAAACTTTGCTAAGCTGGACAAGTTTGAAGGGGTGGACTTTAGGAGGTGGCAGAAGAAGATGCATTTCTTACTGTCAAGCATGAGTGTGGTCTATGTGCTGACTACTCCTATTCCTGATGATGGGGATGATGCTACTGTGGAGCAGATCAGGAGGAGGAGCAAGTGGGAGAATGATGACTACATATGCAGAGGACTTATTCTGAATGTGTTAATTCAGCCTGTGTGACCACTACTGACCAGACTGTTTCTACCCTGTGGCATGCAAGACTTGGTCATGCTCATTATAAAAGGTTGCAAGATATGTCTAAGGATGGGTTGATCCCAGCCTTTGACATGGACACTGAAAAGTGTAAAACTTGCATGTTGACCAAGATTACCAAGAAACCCTTTCAGGGTGTCAGTCGTGAGACTAAGCTCCTAGAGCTTGTATACAGTAATCTGTGTGATTTGCATGCCACTCCCTCTTTGGGGAACAAGAAGTACTTTGTGACATTTATTGATGATGCTTCTAGGTTTTGTTATGTTTATTTGTTACATACCAAGGATGAAGCATTAGATAAAAAGATTAAGGACTGATAGGGGAGGTGAGTACATGGATACTCTGTATTTTTAGTCTGTTGGAATAATCCATGATACGACTGCCCCTTATACTCCTCAGCAAAATGGTATTTCTGAAAGGAAAAACAGGGTGCTGAAGGAGATGGTTAATTCCATGTTGTCCTATTCAGGACTGAGTCAAGGGTTCTGGGGTGAAGCTATGTTAACAGCTTGCTATTTATTAAATAGGGTTCCCAACAAAAGGAACAAGGTTACCCCTTATGAACTCTGGACTAAAAGGAAACCCAACCTGAACTATCTCAGGGTCTGGGGTTGTAGGGCTATTGTAAGACTCCTTGATCCAAAGCAAAAGACTTTGGGTGAAAGAGGCATTGACTGCATCTTTGTTGGATATGCTGAGCATTCCAAGGCTTTTAGGTTCTATGTTATTGAACCTAATGAACATGTTTCAGTTAACTCAATAATTGAATCAAGGGATGCAACTTTTGATGAGAATAGATTCACATCAGTCCCTAGACCAAGTCAGAGGATTCCTAATGGAACTCATGACACTGGTGTATCAGAGGTCCCTGATGATGAACCATCAGTAGTCCATGATGAGGTTGTGGTTCAGCAACCTGAACCTGTGCTCAGGAAGAGCAAAAGGGTCAGGACTCCAAAGTCATTTGGACCTGAGTTTCAACTATACTTAGTTGAAGGAACCAGGGATGAGGTCTCAGACCAATACTCCTATTGCTTCATTATTGAGGATGATCCCAAGACATTTGAAGAAGCAATGAAGTCCCAGGATATTGCTTTCGGGAAAGAAGCAATCAATGATGAGATGGATTCCATCATGGGCAACAACACTTGGGTGTTGGTTGATCTACCACCAGGTTGCAAACCTCTGGGTTGCAAATGGATTTTCAAAAGGAAAATGAAGATAGATGGAACTATTGAAAAGTTCAAGGCTAGACTAGTTATTCAGGGCTTTAAACAAAAGTCAGGGATAGACTATTTTGATACTTATGCCCCTGTGGCTCGTATCAGTACCATAAGACTGCTGATTGCTATGGCATCTATTCACAATCTGATTATTCATCAGATGGATGTGAAGACAGCTTTCTTGAATTGTGAATTGGAAGAGGAGGTCTATATGAACCAACCTCAGGGCTTCATCTTGCCTGGCTATGAAAAAAAAGTGTGTAAACTGATTAAGTCTCTTTATGGACTGAAGCAGGCACCTAAGCAATGGCATCAAAAATTTGATGAAGTGGTTTTGTCTAGTGGTTATGTTCTTAACCAAGCTGACAAATGTTTATATAGCAAATTTGATGATTCTGGTAAATGAGTCATCATTTGTCTATATGTTGATGACATGTTGATCTTTGGCACTGACCAAAATCAGGTTGACTTGATAAAGGAATTTTTGTCATCAAGGTTCTCCATGAAGGACATGGGGGAGGCTGATGTTATCCTTGGTATAAGGATTAAACATGAAAGTAAAAGAATTTCTATATCTCAGTCTCATTATATTGAGAAGGTACTGAGGAAATTCAATTACTTTGATTGTACTCCAGTGAGTACCCCTATGGATACTTGTGAGAAGCTGATGCCTAATCATGGCAAGGCTGTATCTCAACTTGAGTATTCTAGGGTAATTGGCTGCCTGATGTATGCCATGACTTGTACAAGGCCTGATATTGGCTTTGCAGTGGGAAAATTGAGCAGGTATACTAGTAACCCTAGTGCTCATCACTGGCAAGCAGTTCAGAGGGTACTGAAGTATTTGAAGAGAACTATGGATTATAGTCTCTCATATACTGGTTACCCATCAGTGTTGGAAGGTTACACTAATGCAAGTTGGATCAGTAACACTGAAGACAATTCGTCTACCAGTGGCTGGGTATTCCTACTTGGTGGAGGTGCAATTTCTTGGGCATCCAACAAGCAAACTTGCATCACCAGTTCAACAATGGAATCTAAATTTGTGGCTTTAGCAGCTGCTGGTAAAGAAGCTGAATGGTTGAAAAACTTGCTTCTTGAGATTCCATTGTGGCCTAAACCTATAGCACCTATTTCTATCTGGTGTGATAGTGCAGCTACATTGGCTAAGGCTTATAGCCAGATGTACAATGGTAAGTCTAGACACTTAGGTGTCAGGCATAGCATGATTCGTGAGCTTATCATGAATGGGGTGGTATCTATAGAGTTTGTTAGATCTCAACAGAACTTAGCTGATCACTTGACGAATGGTTTGGCTAGAGACTTGGTTATAAAGTCTGCTAAAGGGATGGGTTTAAGTCCAACTTAGTCACTGAATGCTAGGACACCCAACTCCCTCCTGAGGAAACTTAGGAGCTGAGTTCAATGTGGAAAGCTGAACATTCAGTGGACTGGAGCACATGTTTTATTTACATCCCAAGGTTGTGCTCAGAACCTGCTGAAAGGAGGATGAAGTCTTTACTTCTCAATGGTTAATTATCTTTGAAAAAGTGCTTGGCAGGAGCATGAATAAAGAGGAACCACCTATGTAAATGTTGAAGTTTTGCCGCTTCAGGAAGCTTTTGGACTTTTAGCCTTTACAACATTTATGAATTTTGGATATGGACACATGGCTTGTATAGTGTCAGGAGCTTTTAAGTGTTTGAAAACTTGTGTGTATTTTATCATCAGGTATTCAAATGGGTTGAAGGGTTCAATTCGAACGTGTAATTACTAAGATGGAAATTCAATACTCAGGACATTTTCATTTATGCACATGTTTTGCTTGATGTTTGTTTTTTCATGCAAAGGAAGTGAACTAAATTTGGGGAGGATTGTTGGAAAATTTAGTGCACTTGTGGGATTGGTTCACACCTTGTAATGGGTTTGGAGGTACGGAGTGTACACCCATAAGGTCCATGAACACCCTGACTCTAATAGTGGTTTGTATTGGTAGTGCTAGTAGAAAGTACTGCTGGTGAAAGTATTGCTTGTGGAATGTACAGCTTGTGGTTTCCACTGATAAGCAGTGTTTCCACTGATAAACAGTGTTTCCACTGATAGGCAGTGTTTCCACTGAAGCAGTGTATCCACTGATAGCACTATGAAAGTACTGATATAAATACTGTTAAATGACAGTTACAACTGCATTAATGACCACGTTTAATTGGTCATGTAACCACTAACGGCTATAATGGGGATAATTATGAAGCGATTAATGGGCCGATTAATACTCATAATTCCATTGGAACAGTCAAGAGTATTATCCTATAAATAGGATATCTGATCATGGATGAAAGATATACTGAAAACACTAAACACTTATTAGCGAAAGGGTTATAGAATTGTGCCTAATTCTCTAACTGCATTTGGTCTTATCCCAAGTAGATATTCGTGATACCCAGGCATTAGGGTCGAATAGTTTACTTTGGAAAGTGATCACACGATTCCAAGTGATATCCGGTAACCACCAAGTGGTATCTGTTAATACTGACCTTTGTTTGTTTCTGCTGAACAGTTGAGCATTTCTGCTGAAGTTGATTATCTTAACCCTGTTCTGGGAGACACACAACCAACAGTTTGGTAGCGGATCCATGGATTAAATAAAGAGGCTTAACCTACATCAAGGTTAGTTTTATGCAACAAAAATTATGAGAAATATATGAAAAAGAAAAATGCATAGCAATGTTAGCCTATTTTCTCCACTTTTTATCGAAGCACAAATGCTTGTTGAAAAGTGAGAATGATGCTAAATGCGTGCATGCTCCCCCTTGACGGTTGCTCCCCCTTGTTTGAGGTTTCAGGGTATGATTAAAAACCTACAAAACAAATATTAGTGCAAAACTATATTCGTCATTGGACGAGTAAGTGATATACAACAAAGTATGTATAAGATGCATTCAGTAAATTCTTGACGGAAGCTCCCCTTGATCTAGGGCGTCAAGATGAACCTTCAAAATAAATATTAGTATAATAGAAGCTTTGTCTTTAGACAAATATGTCATATACAACCAAGTGTATAGACGATGCAATGTGAGTGCTTAAAGGATATTCCTCCTTGTTCTAGGGTATCAAGAAGCACCTAAAATAAGAAAAATAATTGATGCAAACATCATCCTTAGATGAGTAAGTTATATACAATCGAGTGTATATGATGATGAACCTACAATGAAAAACATTAGTGCAATATATTTCATCTTTTTAACAAAGAAAAATAAGATGTATATATGTGATAAATGATGTAATCAAAGATCTCATGAAGTGTAGTCTCCTAATTACAATCATAAGAAAAGTGAGAATATAATATGATAAAAGCCTACAAAATAGTTCCTAGAAAGAAGATATGGAGTCTCCCACCGGGTGTGTCACTAGTGGTGCTAGTGTTGGTATCGGTTTACTCGTAGGATTCATGTGGTGATGGTAGACAACTCGAGATTTACAAAAGTAAGTTTTCGCTAATCCATGGTGGTGATGATTAGTGAAAGTGGTGATGGAAGGTGGTGGTGATTAGGTAGGAAGCTGTTAAGGAGTTAGAAACTCGTATGTAAAGCAAATATAAAAATATGGATTCATGCAATCCTTTCGTCATGTCAAGTGACCAAAGCTAAGAGGAAAAAAAATATGAATGGACATTGCATTTCAATGATGCATAAAGGTTATGATTTGAATGATATATTGATGCTAACAACCTATTGTTTTAAGCAAGTTCTCATATGCTTCAACCCAAGAGTAATCAATAATGCGTTCTATCTAAGAATATTATAATGAAGATACCAAAAAATATAAAAGTGATAACATGAAGATAAATTCGTTCATTGATTGACACGAATTATAAAGATGACCTATTCTAGGTGACAATGGGAAATGTAGTATTAGCATGGTTTTGACCGTCATGGATGATTATCACATTGAAAAGAAGTGAAGACAATATGAAAAATACTAATAATAATAATGAGTACCTATATGAGGATGACATCATTTGAGAGTTGGATAGACCAACGTGTTGAAAAGGTGTTGGGAATGGCGGTTTTGATTAATATATCGTTTGCACTGACAATGACATGCATGATATGCGGGAAAAGGATAAGATCCTATGATGATGTTTTAGATAGTGAAGTTGTAAGGTGCTAGTTTAAGGAAAATCCTATATGTGGAGATGAAGAGGTTTTGTAAAAACACATGATGCGTTTTCACTTGATGAGGTATTGGTGCAAATTTGTGATAAAAAGTTAAAAAGGTTGAACTAGTTGTGGTTTCGTGAACCGGTTATAGCTAAGTGGTGTTTACCTATGTGTTGGTATTTTAGAGTCTAAGAGACATAAATTTTGACAAAATACATTTATGTGAATGGATTTCTCTCCTCTTTAATTGGTGGACATCCAACATAATGTGTAATGTATCACATAAGGAATGACAACAAAGTGTTTAGGAGGTTATTCGTGTTAACAAAAGAGATGAGCTTAGTGATGTTTTTCGTGATGATGGTTAGCATACAATGAACTTCATCCTTGAAGCCATGCAGCTCTTCTCTATCAATGCGAGATGGTCGCGTGATGAGGCATGTTGTTTCCTAATAGGAAGTGAAGAGGATCAGAGTATTGTTATAACTAAATAGTGATGGAGGTGATCTTTGGAAAACGGAAGCAAAAAGTGAGATTTGGAAAGAGGTTGGTTGAAAGACAAAAATGCAAAGCCAACCCACTAGAACTTAATTCTATATGCTTTTAAACTATATGCAAGTGTAGGGGTCCCATAAAGCATAGTGCTAATCTACGTAGCAATAAAGGGGATTATGCAAAATGAGCATAAAAAGTTAGAACCAAGTGAGATAACAAATAATTTGTTATCAACCTACAAAACAAATTTGTTAGTGATAAAAGATGTTAACATGATAGAAATCAAATGATAACATATTATATAAGCAAAAACAACACATTGCACATAGTAGACAAGAAATCACCACACAAGATAGCATCAAAACAATCATATTATGCAAGAATACGACTTTATTCAAGACATTTCATTATGAGATTGTTTTATCGTTAGACTTAGAAACTTAAGCATACTTGGATATACAATAATCTATGTGATTAATTTGTAAGATAAAAAGGCTTCTAAAAGTTTGTCATACCAAAAGCACTTTGACAGATTATATATGCACACGTAGCAAACAAATAGTGTGACAAGAAGCAAAAGAAACAAGATGAAAGATTCATGCAAGCCATGTTTAAGACATAACAATTTGGAGCATGTATCATTTGGATCGTACTACACATAAATATAATAAATGCCAACTAATAGCTTTCAAACACAAATATACCATATCTAAATTATCACGTATCAAAATGGCATATTATGAGTTCATAATTAACATGTGAATCATGCTAAAAGAAATTCAAATGTAAGTATCATGCAAATCAAATTTAGGTTTAAACGTTTAATAGCATGAAACATGAATACAAGCATTATAAAGATAAAACCGTACTAAGGTTTACACATTTGTCTAGTTATCAAACACTAAGATAATGTCAAATCAACTTATCGTATCAAACAAGAACATGTAATCAACACATGTAAGTGCAATGCAAGTGGTTTTAAAAGAAAAGTCATATGTACTACTTGTTTGATTAGTATTCCCAAGGCGAGGCAAACTATCAATGTTTTAACACTTACTTTAGGCAAGTATAGGAAAACAGATTTTTCAAGTTGGAGAATGAATATGAGACTATTACTAGCGGTGCTCAATTAAGGCTAAACACGACCATTTTTACGGGTGATTCCACATACCCAACTTCTCTCCAGGAAGCAATTCAACCGTTAGGTCAAATTGAGTTTCTAGTGCAATAGGTTCTCCAGTAGCCATTCTCATGATAGAAAGATGGGAACTCCTACTTTTGCCTATTAAAGTGCATAAAAGATGATAGTTTACCAATACTTGGCTTAATGTGACACACCTAATATGCAATATAACTAAGGTGATGAAGATGTAATGTTATACACATGAATTTTAACAATGGTGTGTTGATAAACAATATGTTTTAATCTTGTGTTTAGAATCTAAGGTTGTAAGATCTAATGAATGACATCTTTTGCGTTGAGTTGAATTGTATACTTCAAATGTGATTTGATTATCTAAGACTAGGGAATGGAATATGTTAAATTAAGAACGTTCTCAAGAAAGCTCCATTTTTATTTAACAAGAATCTAAATAAGGTTACCAACTTCAATAGATCATGTGTATGTTCTAGTGATGTAGGGTTTTGTTGTGCTATGGGAGTACTTAGGTTGATTATTTATCCATAGATGTTGAACACAAAAAGTACGGATACTAATTCTTATGGTTCATTGGTTGCTACAACTAGTGGGTGAAGTGCTTGAAGTTTTGGTCATGTCTATGAAGCTTAGGGGCTGAGGTATAGGTTCACCTTGAAAGGGCATGTTTGGTTTAAAGGATGCTCTTGGAAGTTCATGAGCAACATGCTTAATGGTGCCAAAAGATGGAAGAGGGATAAGTGGCACAGTGGGTTGTTTGTTTTGGATAAGTGTTTTAACATGTGTTGTTAAAATACTTGAGTGTTGATTTTTCGGATATGACTTTTAATGACTACAATCGTAAGTCGCATATACTTGAATATTTCAGATGAAATACTTAAGTTGTCAATCCTGATTATAAAGCTTAGATTGAACTTAAGGAAAAACAAGACTTGATAGTATGTCTTTTACATACGTGTGAGTTATGACTCTATGTAAATACTTATTGTCTTGAAGGATGACACATTATTTTCATGTTAACCAAGTGAGGCAATACATGTAGATACAAAACAATATCTATAGTCATATGATAGACTTGTGTATGATATCTTTTCAAATAATGAGTCCAGATTTGTTAGTCTCGGTAAGTCATCTATGTCATCCGCAAACGGGTGAGGAGATGTTGGTGGTGTTTGCACAAAGTACAAGTTTTGGTGACTTTGGTAGTGTAGGTGTTTTGGATGGTTGTGAAGTAGTCATAATGGTGGGTGATTTTGGTGGTGGAGTTGGAGTACTTAAGTTTAGAAAGTTCACATCTTGAAAGGGTGATGAGATGTTGAGAGGTAATGAGTCTGAGGATGAAGAATTCAAGTTAATGAAGCAACAAGATCGAATGCTAATCCTAGTGGTTTTTCATAAGTGAATTATTTGAGGTTGAGGATTTAGTCATTTTAACTTTGCTTTAAGAAATGCTAAGCTTAAAGAAAAGTAACAGTGAAGGTGTGAAAATGACCATTTTGAATGTGTCGATTTATGGAACTAAGGATTCATGGATTTGATGTTGATCCATACAAAGATGGTAGTTTCGAATGAGATGGAAGTGTCTAAGATCATGTCAAACATCCTAAGTTAATCCATTGAGGATGTGTGGAGTGAGGTATGAAAGATATGCATTAACAACTATCCTAGAAACGAAATTAGGTAAATTAGATTGCGGGATTTAGTAAAATTCAACAACTTACCTGTAGGATCCACGACACCATTTCTTTACATAGCCGGAACCCTTAAATTGGTGCCGCCTGGTCTGCCTCTACAGGTATGGCGGTACCAAAATCCATAACAGACGGAACCAAATTAATGGTGCCGTCTGGTCCGTGGAGACCAGAAATCTTTACAGACCCATTTTTTAGGTGTCGGTGACTTTTTCGAAACCTGAAATTTTTCTCAAAACATATGGCATTAACTATTTCTAGTTAGGAACAGTCAATAACGCATACACAAACATAATGGAGCAATGATTTTGAACAAGGACTAACGATTTTCACATATTAGTGAAAATGGGTAAAATTTGATAACACCCGTGTGCTATCCCCCTGCATGAACCGGTTAGCATACATCAATGTTTTAAGTTAGTTTATCATCCTACGAAGCAAGAACACATAAATGACATCATACAACATTGTTTTTGTCCTTATACCAAACACTCTCTTAAAAACTCCATTTTTCAAATTACTTGACTAATTTAGTTAGTACTCATTGATAATTGAGTTATGACATTTCATAAGTTATGCGAGATTTTAGTATAACCTATGAAAAGAAAGTTATCTAATTCTACAATCGATGGTAAAACAATTTTCCAACTTAGTGCACAAAATCTAGCAAAGTCCTATTGTGTATAAACAAGAAATCGTCAAACTAGCGAATAAATAACATGGCAAGATTGACACTTATATTATGCAAACAAACAAGTGTAAACAACAATTTGAAAATAAGCAAGCACCATATATGCAAACAACATAAACAGGTAGTTATTTAGCATAGCATAAAATGAAAAACACTTTTCGTCATTTAGCATTTAAATATGACGATGTATACCAAGCTTGATTAGTTTCCTTTAAACATATTACCAAATTAATTAGTTTCAAAAGAAGTTGTATCAAAGTTCTAAAAATTCCAACTTATATTGTTAGATTAAAAAATTTGAGTTTTTATGTTAAAGCGAAACTTAATATCTTAGACATACTGTAGTATTTGGTCTATTTCACTGAGACAGATTCACCAAAACTAGTATTTGACATAGAGAATGTTAGTCGTATATTATGGGCTCAAGCCCACACCTATCTCTAGGGTTATTACCCTATATATATGCATGTATTGTATGTTAATCATCAATCAATCAAAAACATAATCAGTGAAATATTCTTCAATCAATGTAATATTCTACATGGTATCACGAGTATTATTCCCTAAATACACAACTTCCGCTGCCTAATTCTCCTCTCCCTCTCACCTCACCTTCGCCTCTCCTCTCCTCAGATCTCTACTACCGTCGCCTCTCTCACCTCCCTCACCATCACCATCTCCCTCACTCTCATCTCCAATCACTTCAATCTTCCTCATCATGACTGTTATCAATCCCCTCCCCTCATCCCTCCATTCTTCTCTCCGATAAACTTATGGCTATCACAAACCTAAACAATATCATACCGGTAAAATTAGACGTCGACGAGATGAACTACTCGTCATGGGTATACTTTTTTACTCACTTTTGTCATGGGAACACCCTGATGGATCACCTCGACTCCAAAGGCAGTGACGCTGCCAGTCCCTCCTCACCCCCGGATACGGAATGGATAAAGATTGATTCCATTCTTCTCTCTTGGATTTTTGTAACTATCTCCAAACCCCTTCAACAACGTTTAGTCATTGCAAACCCTAAAACTGCCCTTGAAGCATGGGAAACCCTAGCCGCCATTTTTGCCGACAACAAAAGGACTAGATCCATCGCATTGAAAGCGGAACTACGGTCCTTAAAACTTGGAGATATGGGCATTGATGCCTATTTTCAAAAAATCGAATCTATTGTCACCATCTTAAACAGCCTTGGTGCAAGTCTTTATGACGATGATGTCGTGACCTTTGCCTTGGAAGGGTTACCCTCTCGGTTTGATAACGTGGCTACCATTATTGCACATAGGGATCCCTTTCCCGATCTCAAAACCGTCCGCTCCATGCTTACCATAGAAGAAATGCGGATGAAAGCTCGCTCCAACGACACTTTTACCGATTCATCATCATCCTCACCAATGGCTCTCCTTGCAAACGCCGGTCCTAACCATCATCGACCATCTAACCCTATGGACAAAGTGCACAAACCTTGTAATAATTGGAGCAAAGGCTCGTGTCGCTTTGGTGCTTCCTGTCATTTTTTACATAATGGCATGCATGGTTTGAATACACATCTTGCTCCCCAAACTCCAACAGGTCCTACACCATTATCCTCCAATGATTTGCATGCTTTGCAAAACCTTTTGGCCAAATTTGGGTGCACTGCCACCACCAGTGGACAAAACAACACACCAACGAACCCCCCCCCCCCATTGCCCTGGTAACCAGTTCAGCCAACTTTGGACCCCCTGGCTCCTATTCTGGACCGCCCGTAGCACTTGTGAACCCCCAAGTTCATAGTCAGCAAGGACATTCGATGACCCATCCACCTGCGGCCCAGTTCACCTATCCAACAGGTCACCTTCCAGCGAACTACTACCCTGTCCAGGTCCACCAACAGCAGGTTCACCAGCAACAGGTTCAACAACCGGTTCATCCACAGTACCAGGTTCATGCAGGAGGTTCATCAGCAGTGCACTATGGTTTTGGCCAACCGGTTCACAGCGCTAGCGTCCTTGGGCCTGCCCCGGTTCACGCAGCCCAGTCCACTCAAGCAGGCGGTTCATTAGGCGCTACCATGGGTCAAGAAACTGTTTTACCACATGCCTTTGCCACTACCACTCTTCATGAACCCGCTCCCGGAAATTGGAACATGGACACAGGTGCGTCATCTCACCTAAATGACTCGGTCAATAATCTTAGTGATGTTTTTTATTCTAGCATTTATTCATCTGTTGTGGTTGGTGACGGTCACACTATTCCTGTCACCAACTCTGGCCATAGCATTTTACCAACCCCTTATCGCCCACTCCACTTAAATAATGTCCTCATCACTCCTAACATTGTTAAAAATTTAATTTCTGTGCGTCAGTTTGTATGTGAAAATAACTGCACTGTTGAATTTGATCCTTTTGGTTTTTCTGTTAAGGATCTTCAGACCCGTCAGGTGCTGCTCCGCTGTGATAGCACTGGCGACCTCTACCCTATCACCAAGCCATCTCCTATACCACAAGCCTACCTCACCAGTCAATATACGTGGCATCAACGTCTTGGACATCCAGGAAGTGAAGTGTTGCGTAGTGTTATCTCTAATAATTCAATTTCTTGTAATAAGGAAAAATCGCCCGTTCTTTGTCATGCTTATCAGCTTGGCAAACACGTGCGACTTCCATTTGTGAGTTCATCTACTTTAGTTCACTCTTGTTTTGATATTATTCACTCGGATTTGTGGACTTCACCAATACCGAGCTTATCTGGTTTTAAATATTATGTTCTATTTTTGGATCATTATTCTCAATTTGTATGGGTTTATCCGTTAGTTTATAAATCCGATGTCTTGTCCAAATTTACCTTATTTCGCAACTTTGTCAAAACCCAATTCAATCGTAACATAAAATCATTCCAGTGTGACCATGGTGGTGAATTTGATAACCACAACTTTCATAAAATATTTAACGATAATGGAATTCACTTTCGTTTCTCCTGTCCCCGCACCTCACAACAAAATGGTAAGTCCGAACGCATGATCCGTACCATTAACAACCTTATCCGCACCTTACTTTTCCAAGCCCACCTACCCCCAAACTATTGGGTCGAGGCCCTCAACATGGTTGTTTACCTTTTAAATATCCTACCCTCCCGAGCCATCGACAATGAAATCCCCCTAACACGCTTGTTTGGCACCTCACCTGACTACCATCTCTTACGTGTCTTCGGGTGCCTCTGTTATCCTCATATAGACACTAACCACAAACTTGGTCCACGAGCCACACCTTCCATATTTTTGGGGCATGCCACAAATCACCGTGGCTATCGTTGCCTCGACCTAAACTCCAACAAAATCATTATATCTCGCCACGTCACATTTGATGAAACCATTTTTCCCTTTGGCACCAACACACCCACTGTGAAACCATCATACGAATTCCTCGATGACTCACCTAACATCATTTCCAACATTATCAAACTAACCCCAACTCCGCATACACAACCAACTCCATCCGATCCCACTCACTCAATCTCCCCTCCTTCCCCCATACCCGACCCTCCACCTTCTCCCATTGATGCATCACCAGTCATACCTCCCTCCCCACCACCACTCACCCCCCTACGCCCCCACGGCCCCCGTCTTCATTTCCCAAGACCCCCCAATCTTCCTGATCCTACCCCGACCACACAATCAGTTCATCCCATGGTTACACGTTCGCGTGTCGGGACTACCCGTCCCAATCCCCGTTACGCTTGTCATGTGTCTACTGTTTCCCCTTTACCCAGGTCATATAACGCTGCCTTTCATGATCCCAATTGGTTAAATGCTATGTATGATGAATTTAATGCTCTTATTAAAAACAAAACTTGGATTCTTGTACCTCGTCCTACGGCCACCAACATTGTTCGCTGCATGTGGTTATTTCGCCACAAGTACCTGGCTGATGGCACTCTCAGTCGCTACAAGGCTCGCCTTGTCGCAAATGGTAGCACTCAGATAGAGGGGGTTGATGTTGATGAGACCTTTAGCCCGGTTGTTAAGCCTGGCACCATACGCACCGTTCTCAGTTTAGCTGCTTCTCGACATTGGCCAGTTCACCAGCTCGATGTCAAGAATGCATTTCTGCATGGGGATTTATCTGAGACTGTTTACATGCACCAGCCACCTGGTTTCTGGGATACCGAGCACCCTGATTATGTTTGTTTGTTACGCAGATCTCTGTATGGGCTGAAACAAGCTCCGCGGGCTTGGTTTCAGCGTTTCGCCACATTTGTTCTTGGCATAGGTTTTACACATAGCCGCTGTGACACTTCTTTGTTTATCTATCATCAGGGGACTGACACTGCTTATCTTTTACTATATGTTGATGATATTG